>CAUYSK010098794.1:0-171712 GCA_963575035.1 Avahi laniger
TCCAATTAATTTCTTTCTAATTTTAGTAGAGACGGGGTCTCGCTCTTGCTCAGGCTGGTTTCGAACTCCTGAGCTCAAACAATCCGCCCGCCTCGGCCTCCCAGAGAGCTAGGATTACAGGCGTGAGCCACCGCGCCTGGCCCCTGGATAGGTTTTAAGATTACAAAATTTTATATTAAACATATAGTATAGTTTCATTATGAAGCAAATTCTGCCATATATATATATATATATATATATATATATATATATACACACACACTTGGGGTTAGAGAGAGAGGACAACCATTTAAATATGGTGGGCAATTCTTTTAACCACTCTGTTTAATGAAGGTGTGCTCCAGACTGAACGTGAGATGGGAGACACCAATCTGTTGTTCCCTCAGTCAGCTTCAGTGCAAGATACTTGCCATACTGAATGTAATTCTAGAATAAGAGAACAATGTTTCCACAACATTGCCCCTAAAAGCCAGCTGTCTCATCTTGTGTTTTACTTCTGTACAATTTGTAACTGTTGGGTTGGACTCAATGAAAAATAGTATTTCAGTCTTTAACATGATTTATAAAAGGTATATAAAAGATTTTCTATGCCATTTTGAAATCTATGCAATTTTCACCTTGCACCCTAGCTCTCAAGGTCTGCGTGTCAATGTAACTCTACCCATGGGACACCCAGATTTCTGTTCTAATTACCTTGCACTTCCTCTGCTGAGGAAAATAACCTTTATGGGCGTCATCATGCCCTTCTAAATAGTGTGTTAGGTGAGAGACACCCTCAGGCTCAGATCCACACTGCACTCTCTTTTCAGTTCTTCCCACAAAGGCTCCCTCACCTCCTGAGATTAGTTCACAAATATCCCCTCTATGTCCCCAAACAACGCAATTGAGTCCTGGGGATACAGGATCTGGCCTGCGGGCCTGTTCCTGAGTCCCTGAAGATCACTCCCTGACCATGCCAGGGAGAAGCGTGCTGGTCCTGAGTTGCATATGGGGTGCTCAAGCAGGTTTGGTGTCTCTCCATTTTGGAGTGTGTCTTGTTCTGATGGAATAGCCTGGAAAGCAGCACCAGGGAGGGCTGGTGAGCAGGGAGTTCACAGTCCGAGCACCCCTTGGTCTGCTGGGGGTCTTTAAGAGGAAAGGTTTGATTCCCACTCTCTGTGGAAGCCCCAGCAGAGGGGAGGCAGCGGCTCCTGAGAGCCCGGCTCAAGCGTCTATCTCGGCAGCCACAGACATGGGAGGGGAATGAGGGGAAAAGGGTCTGAATGGAGGAAAGCCAGCACTCTGGTCATCTCTGTCCCTCTCTCCGGAAGGCAGCCCACCAGGAATGTCCAAGCTGTAGGGTCACACAGATCCCCCGACCCACCGGCCCCCTGTGGCTCCTGCGGTCTGGGACAGGGCTGGGAAATGTTCGTGCGGGGAACGAGCAAGACAAAAACCGAGGGGCTGGAGCCCTGTGGGGAGGACAAAGGCCGGTGGCGGGTGAGGAAGAATCATGGCACCTGCTGTCTGGGCTCGGTCCGTGCTGACGGGAAGCGAACCCAAGGGGGCTTTGTCCTCAGGAAGCTCCCAGTTCACTGGCAGCAGCAGCCTTTGGGCTTGTGAGGACAGAAAGGCTCCCAGCAGCTCTGGAGCCTGCCGACTGCCAGAGACGAACCCTCCGCCAGCCCTTTCCGCTGGATTCCGGGCCTCCGGGGTCGAGCTCTGCCAACATCCTGCTCCTTGTTCTGCTCTGCAGCTTCTTCCCGGGAGCTCTCTTGCAGGTTCTGGCACTTTCCCCTCAGAACTACGCCTGATCTATATGGTTTGTTTGTTTGTTTTTTTCTTTTTCATCTTAAACTTCTCCTCTTTCTGAGACGATCTGGCAGTTGGTGTCTCCGGTCAGCCACCTTTGAAATTCTACACAGCTTTAAATGTTGGAGTGGGAAAACTGGCTTGATTCACTCCAAACCCCCTACTCTTCTCATTATTTCTCTTTGTCTTATTTATCTCTTAATCCTGAAAGACACTGCACCTTACGCTCAAATCCAAGCAGATGTTGTGGCAAATTATTTGATATATTAAGTTTTCAGATAAGGTGCCTGGCACGATACAGTCACGTGAGCCCTGTGGCAAAATCTCCCCCACTTTTCTCTGCAAACTCCGGCCCAAAGATACTGAGGCAGCAGGTTGGACTGGCCTGGCCTTGCCTTGTCTCAGATGTTAGTCCAGGACAAGTCTAAAATTAGCCACACCCCTCCTAGTGCTAAAACTCAGCTGGAGCAGTGGCAGTCTGGGGGCCAGCCACTTTTAGAAACCATCCCGTTGTGGCGTAGTGCTGAGCAACAGAAACAGGTGATGGAAATTGGGCCCAGAAAGAAGAGCCAGATTAAGTTTAGAAACTGGAATCAGAATGCCAGATCCGGGGACCAGGGCTGCAAATCCAGCATTGTGGTCATGGTCAATCAAGGAGAAATTGCTCAGGACCAAGGCAGAGCTACCCATGGCTCTTATGACAATGCTGAGGGATGTGGTGTGTGTGTGCATACAGGGACAGAAGGGAGCAGATGTTTATTAGGTACGCACTGTGCCAGTTGCTTTATATATGGTATCTCACCCAATCTTGTTGCTAGGTATGATCATTTTGCCTTTTTTTTACTGTTAACTAAATGGAGTTTCAGAGATATTCAGCAACTTAGCCAATGTCACACAGCCAGTGAGTAGCAAAGCAGGGATTCAAATCTTAGTCTATTTAACATAAGGCCTGGAAATTTCCTTTATGCTATCTCCAGGAGTAGCAGGAAAGGAGATTTCAAATCCAGTCACAACCCGTGAGAATGGCCCGCCAAGCGACCTCATCATTGTTTCTCATGTTGGGTCACATCCTAATCACCTAGGGAGCCTTGAAAATAATACTGGTGTTGGTTTTCAGGGTCACTCAGAGGTTCTGAGTTAATTGTTCTGGGGTAGGGGCCTAAGAAGAGTTATTTTAAAGTCTTCCTGGAGATTCTATTGTGTGGCTCAGGTCAAAAACCATGCCCTGTGCTTTGTTGTTGACCAGCTCCTCTGAGCAAGCTGAAGAATTAGGGTGACCACAGATGTTTATGTCCTGCTCACCTGGATTCCATACCAGACAGGCAGAACACCTGGCAGTGACAGCACATTTTTACAGAATCTTCTCAAATTCTTAAGTCAGGTAAAGAATTAAATATCATTCCCACAAAGAGAGGGAACAGACTAGGAGCCTAGGGACTTAGGATTCAAGAAAGCAGGGATTTTCAAAGAAGAGAGGAGTAGAATCAACACGACCTGTCATTCTAATGTGTTACTGTGCCCCTTTCTCCAACCTGCTGCTGGAAGACTTTATGGAGGGAAGAGAGTCCCTCAATGTGGCTGGTGGGCTCTACCAAGGTAAGCCTACCTCTGACTGAACTCAGGGCTTCTGCCCTGAAACTCTTAGCTCATATCTTCTATGCACTTTAGCACTTACTTATGTATATTTGGTATCCTTTGATTTATAATTATTTCCTATTTAATTGCTTCAAGCTCTGCCCTTTCTGAACTCTTTTGGAGGACAGGGATTATGTCATGTAGGAGGTAGAAAAAGACAGCTGAAAAACCTCTGATATCCTGGCTATCATTAATACATCTTTAGGTGTTCCGGACTGCATATTGGCAGCATCTTGGGAACTTTGAAAAACGCTTATGCCTAGGCCCGAATCCCTGAGAATGTGATTTAATTAGTCTGAGGTGTTCAAAGCTGCTCAGGTGATTCTAATGTATACCCAGGGTTGAGAATGAAAATTTGAAGAATGACAAAACACTACATGAAAAAATAACAATGGTATGTCTAGGAGAGAAAAATGGGTTGGCTTGATTTATTTTTGTTAATTTATTTCTCTATTTATCTTCATTGATTATTTAATTTTAAAAAAGAAAACTAAAATAAAAATTAAGCTTGATGAGATATTCCTGAATTGTCTACTTTCTCTGGGATAGATCACTGATGATAATTTGTACCAGCTTGGGATGGATCTTGATTAGACACAACTCTCAATCACTCACTATTTGTTGAGTGACTATTATGCTCCACATGATAGACACTGAGAACATAAGAGTGAATTTCTTTTTTTTTTGAAGGAGAAATGGCAAGGATTTCTTTCTTTTTAAAATGGTGACTGTGAATATTATACTTAATTTCATATATTCTCATGTTTGTTTAAATCTAACTCTAATTACTCTATAGGCTTGCCTATTCCCTTTTAAACTAAGAGTGAATTTCAAAAGCATAATCCCTGTTCTTCATATAATGGGAGATATTAATCATCAAACAAGCAAATATAGGTAAACTTATGAATATTATACTTTGTTTTATAAGTAATTATAACAAAAATTGCAACTATCTGGCCTATACTTCCCATCCTGTGCACAAGATGGACAGTTTTTGTTGATTATGTCACCCTTTTCTGCTGAAGCTCAGTATCATTTTCAATGCTACTAGGAAAAGGGTGAAACACAAGATCATTCCTAGCAAACAGCTATGAATTATTTTGTTGAACATAAACTAGTTGACTCAAATGTAACTCAAGCCTTCTGAGTTACAGAAAGTATATCCAAGTAGCTCTTTGAAACTGTGGGGGTGAGGAGGAAGCTTCCACTTTTCCCCAAAATTTGCTGAAAGATCAACTCATAGTTAAGGCAGATTAATAAGAGAAAGAGGTTTATTTACCATGCACACAGGGAGAATCACAGAGTGATTACCTAATATCCCAATGGGATCAAGATATTTTTATACCCTCCTTTTAGAGGGGAGAGGGAGATGAGGAATATAGGTAATTCTGCTTAGGGGCAACAAATGATTGCTAGGGAGGATGAATGGAGGAGTGAAACAGATTGATTTGTAAACGATTCTCTTTACAAATTAAATTAACCTGAGATATAGGTATTATATTTTAAATGATTTGGGCCAGGTCTGGTTGCATTCTTGATCTATATTCTTACAATATATTGAGATAACAGGAAGGATAAGGAAATTCAATTGTTCTTTTTGATGGGTATGTCTGGTTTGTGCAGATAGAGGAAAAGGCCCTTCCAAAGTCTGTTGATTAAAGGCCCCGTTTAAGGGCCTTTAATTCAAAAGGATTTTTATGCCAAGGAGTCACATTTTGAGGTGAAACTTCCTGAGGTCTTTCAGGACAAAACCTCTTATAGATAACAACTATAAACTCTGGACAAAGAATAAAAATGACTAGTCTAAGGACAGAGCCCTGTCTATAATCTATACAGCAGAGAAAAAGCCTTACACTCTATGAATAAACTCTTCCCAGATCTCTGACTGACTCCTGAACAACGTATGTGAGAGACAGATTTTAAGAAGCCTGGCTAGAAAACTGAACTGAAATTTCAGTTGCTGTAGGAAAGATAGAGTTTTGCAGTTTGGATTTAGCCACTTTAAAGTCCTGACTAAAGAAAAGTTAATACTCCTTAGAAAAGCATGATAGAATCCAGGCTTTCTACAACATATCATTTGTGATGACCAGGATACACTCAAAAATTATTCAATATACAACAAAACAGGGAAACATAACTCATTTTAAAAAGAAAGGAAAATCTACAGAGTCCAACTCCAAGATGGTTTAGATGTTGGAATTAGCAGACAGAAACTTTAAAGAAATCATTATATCTATGCTCAAGTTTGTAAATGAAAATATGTCCACAATGACTGAAAATACAGAAAATCTTAGCAGAGATGTAGAAGCTGTAAAAAAAGAGCCAAATGAAAACACAAGAACTGAGAAATACAGTATCTAAAATAAAAATTCAATAGAGTTACTTAACAGCAGTAGGCAGATGAAAGAAGAGTCAATTAACCAGAAATGACCCAAATTAACAGAAATGATATAAATTAAGAAACAGAGATTTAATAAATGTGCAAAGACTCAGGAATCTTTGCAACAATATCCATATAATTGGAGTTCCAGAAGGAGAGGAGAGAGAATGACACAGAAAAGTATTTAAATAAATAATGGGTAAAATTTGGTAAAAGGTATATATTTATAGATTCTAAAACCTCAAGAGCCAGGCACGGTGGTGTACCTGCAGTCCTAGCTACTTAAGAGGCTGAGATAGGAGGATCACTTGAGCCTAGGAATTTGAAACCAGCCTAGGCAATACAAGATCCCATTTCAAAAAACAAAAACAAAGGAAAATCCACACATAAAACCCCAAGAAACACCAAGAAGTATTAGTATCAAAAAACAAAACCAAACAAAAATAAAAACACCTAAGCATATCATAGTCAAACTACTGTAAGTAAATCACAAAAAGAAAATCATGGACGCTCTCAGAGAAAAACAGCACATTGCAGGAATGGTAGTAATCATTTCAATTACTACTGACATCTTATTGGAAACAATGGAAGCCAGAAGGCAGTGGATCAACACCTTTAAAGTGCTGAGAGAACAAAACCTATCAACCAGAATTTTATATCCAGTGAAAATATCCT
This sequence comes from Avahi laniger, assembly GCA_963575035.1. Lineage (NCBI taxonomy): Eukaryota > Metazoa > Chordata > Mammalia > Primates > Indriidae > Avahi > Avahi laniger. The sequence goes on from CAUYSK010098794.1 coordinate 6,482, forward strand.
CGATGAATAAAAGTAAAATAAGTACCTTTAGAAAAGTTTTTCACTAGCAGACCTGCACTACATGGAATTCAGTATAAAGTAAAATAAAACTTAATAGAGACTTAGTTATTTAGTAAAGAGTGAAATACATTAGATGGTAAATACATGTAACTATAAAATACTTGTTTCTGCTTAATTTACTTAAAATATTAATATACAATTGTTTCAAGAAAAAATAAGACTCTGTATTGTGGAATTTATAATGTATGTGAAGAAAATACATGTGACAAGGGTAGCATAAAGGATGAGGAGGGGACAGTAATGTACCAAATTGGTTGTGAGGTTTTTATATATTTATATAAAATGTGACTTCACATATATATTTATGTGAAGAGGTACAATATTATAAAACAACTCCCTATAGAGTTGAAAAGTAAGTGATATATATATTTTAATCCTTAAAAGCAACTGATAAAAATGTAATGCAAAGAGGTATAGCTTAAAAGTCCATACATAAATGGAGTTTTAAAATACATTTAATTAATCCAAAAGAAGACAAAAGGGAGGAAGAGAGAGACAAAAGACAGAGGTAGCAAACAGCATAATATGCTGAAATAAATTAAAAAAATTAAAAAAAAAATAAATAAATAGTAACATTACGGACTTAAATCTAACCATAATATTATAATAATTGCATTAAATGCTAATGAGTTAAAAGTGAAAGGAAAATATTATTGAAATGGATTTCTACAAAACACACCAATACTCAACTATATGTGGTCTACAAGAAATCCACTTTAAATATAAAACCATCAATAGCTTGAAAGTAAATGGGTGCAAAAACAATACTATGTGAACAGTAAGCATTAGAAGAGTAGAGTAGCAATATTAATATCAGATAAAGTAGACTTTAAGATTGAGTGTATTACCTAAAATAAAGAGGGACATTTCACAATGATGAAAATGTCAATACATCAGGAAGAAATAACAATAATAAATGTGTATGTATGTGTATGTAGCTAAGAACAGAAGTTCAAAATAAGTGAAGCAAAACTTCACAAAATTAAAAGGAAAAATGGATAATGCCATAATCACAGATGGAGATTTTAACACCCTACTCTCAGCAGTTCATACAACAATTGAACAAAAATCTAGTAATAACAGAAAAGATATGAATACTATTATTATGAGTTATGTCCTCCTGAAAAGATATATTGAAGTCTTAACCCCCAGTACTTCAGAATATGATGTTGTTTGAAAATAGAGCCTTTAGGGAGGTAACAGATTTAAAATGAGGTCATGACAGTGGAATCCTAATTCAATTTTTAACAAGAGGACACGTGGACACAGATATAGGCTGTGGGAAGAAAGACGATGTGGGACGGAAGATAATATGAAGACACACAGGCAGAAAACCATGTGTAGATGGAGGCAGAGATTGGACTGATGAAGCTATAAACCAAGGAAAGCCAAGGATTGCCAGTCATGATTGGAAGCTAGAAAGGACAATAAAGAATTCTATCCAGAATCTCAAAAAGGCATGTCTCTGTTGATACCTAATTTCAGATTTCTAACATACAGAATCATGAGACAATAAATTTTTGTTGTTTAAGCCACTTAGTTCGTGGCATTTGTTATGGCAGCTCTAGAAAACTAATACAACTCTCAATCACCTTGGCCTAACTGATATTTATAGAATAATATATCCAACAACTGCAGAATACATGTTCTTTTCAAGTACACATGATATGTTCATCAAGATAAAACATGTTCTGGGCCATAAACTTAAAATAATTGGCATCATACAGAGTATGTCCTCTGACCAAATGGAATTAAATTAGAAATTAATAAGATATGAAGAAAAATCCTAAATTAAACAACATACTTATAAATAATCCATAAATTAAAAATAAATGACAAGAAAAATTAGAAAGTATTTTGAACTGAAAGATAATAAAATACAGCATTTCCAAATTTGTGGGATATGGAAAAAGTAGTGTTTGGGGGGAATTTTATTAATAGCTTTAAATTAAATGATATATTAGAAATGAGAAGATCAGAGCAGAGCAAGATGACCAAATAGAAACCTTCAGCAATCATCCCTCTGCACAAACACCAAATTCAACAACCATCCACAGAAGGAAACTCCTTAAGAAGAACCAAAAATAAGGTGAGCAATCATAGTACGTAGTTTTAACACTCTATCAAGGAAAGAGGCAATGAAGAGGGCAGAAAAGACAGTCTTGCAATACCTATGCCACCCCTACTTCATTCCCCGGCAGTGCCACACCAGTGTGTCAAGTGAAAAGAGAATCTGTACACCTGGGGGGGGGGCGAGAAGAATGAAGTGATTTGGGGATTTGCATTGGATCTCAGGGCCACTCTGTCACAAGGAAATAGCACAGAGCAGAATACTGCCGGTGCCCACAGAAGGTGCATTTAGACCAGCCCAGGCAAAGGGAAATCCTTCACCCTGAAATCCAAGTTCTGGCTAGCCCCAACACTGGCTGGAAAAAAGCATCCTGGGTCCTGGAATAAATTCGTAAGGCAATCAGGCCACAAAGATTGCAATCCTTCAGCAATTCGTGTGGCTGTACTGGCTTGGAGCCAGAAGGCTTGAGGCACATGTGACCCAGCGAGACACTAGTGGTGGTGACTAAGCCAGTGCCTGTGTCACCCCTGCCCCAACTCTTGGCAGTGCAGCTCAGGGAGAGTCTTCTTCCACTTGAGGAAAGGAAAGGGAAGAATTCAGAGGACTTTGTTTTGCAACTTGGATACCAGCTCAGCCACAGTAAAATAAAGTACCAAGCAAATTCCTGAAGCCTCTGATGCCAGGCCTTGGTTTTTGGATGGCTCTTCTAGGTTCACCCTGGACCAGAAGGAAAGATGCTGCCCTGAAGGGAAAGACCCAGTGCTGTCAGGATTCATTACCTCTGACTAAAGAACCATTGGTCTTTGAATAAACATAAGGGGTAGACAGGCAGCAGTCACCATGGACTGTGGATGAGACCAGGCTGGCTTCAGGTGTAACGTGGCACAATGATGGCTGTGGTGTCCATGAGGGAGTGCCCACATCACTCTTCTCCCAATTCCAGCAGCCCAGCACAGAGAGTGAGGGAAGAAAGTGAGAGATGTTGTTTGGTAATACAGAGAATTCTCCCATATCTTACTGAAGTCCACCAAGGTGGTACTACCAAGAATCTGCAAGAGACACAGCATTACTGGGCTTCAGTCACCCCCAGTGCTGATATGAGTGCAGCGACCAAAGATTTAGATCATAACACTCAATTCCCTTTGAATATCTGGAAAGCCTTCTCAGGAAGGATGGGTTCAAACAAGCCCAGACTATGAAGACCAAAATAAATACCTAACTCTCCAATCCTCAGACATTGATGAACATCCACAAGAATCAAGAATATCCAGGAAAACATGACCTCACAAAACGAATTAAATAAGGGACCAGTGATTAATCCTGGAGCAATGGAGACATATAACCTTTCAGACAAAGAATTCAAACTAGCTGACCTAAAGAAGCTCAATGGACTTCAAGACAACATAGAGAAGGAATTCAGAAATCTGTAAGAGAAATTTAACAAAGAGATTGAAATAATAAAAAAAAAGTCAAGCAGAAACTCTGGAGCTGAAAAATTCAATTGACAGACTGAGGTGCATCAGAATCTCTTAACAGCAGAATTGATCAAGCAGAAGAAAGAATTAGTGAGCTTGAAGACAAGCTATTTGAAAATACACAGTCAGAAGAGAAAAAAAAAAGGGAAAGAAAAAGAATGAAGCACACCTGTAAGATCGAGAAAACAGCCTCTAAAGGGCAAATCTAAGAGTTATTGGCCTTATAGAGGAGATAGAGAGAGACATTGGGGTACAAAGTTTATACAAGAAATAATAACAGAGAACTTTCCAAACCTAAGAAAGATAGCAATATTCAGGTACAAGTAGTTTATAGAACACAGCAGATTTAACTCAAACAAGACCACCTGAAATCGTTTAATAATTAAGCTCACAAATGTGATGGATAAAGAAAAGATCCTAAGAGAAGCAAGAAAAAAAATAACATGTCTCCAATATGTTTGGCAGCAGACTTCTAAGTGGAAACTTTACAGGCCAGGAGAGAATGGTATGACATATTAAAAATGCTGAAAGAAAAAGCCTTAATGCTAGAATATTATATCTTACAAAAATATCCTTCAAACATGAAGGTGAAATAAAGACTATCCCAGCAAAACAAGAGTGAGGGATTTCATCAATACAAGACCTGTCCTACAAAAAATGCTAAAAGGACTTCTTCAATATGAAAGAAAAGGATGTTAATGGAAAAGAAGAAATCATCTGAAGGTATAAAACTCACTGGTAAAAGTAAGAACACAAATACAAAATACTCTATTGCTATAGTGTGATGTATAAACAACTTATATTTTGAGCAGAAGGACTAAAAGACAAATGTGGCAAAATAACTACAACTTTTTGAGAGATAGTATAAAAAGATATAAATTGAAGCAATAAAAATGTTATAAAGCGGAAGAGAAGATGGAGTTAAGGTACAGAAATTCTTTTAGATTTATCTTTGCTTGCTTGTTTGTAAGCAGAGTTGTCATATGCGTAAATTAATTGGTTATAATATTTTTTTTGCAAGCCTCATGGTAACCTCAAATCAAAAAACTTACAACAGATACACAAAAATAAAAAGGAAGAAATTAAAACACACCACCAGAGAAAAATCATCTTTTGCAAAGGAAAACAGGAAGGAAGGAAGAGAAAAAGAGAGGATCACAAAACAAACAAAAATCAAATAATAGCAGTAGTATGACCTTAGCTACCAATAACAACATTGAATGTGAATGGACTATACTCTCCAATCAAAAGACATAGAATGGCTGAATGTATTAAAAAAGAAACAAGACCCAATGATATGTTGTCTACAAGAAACCCATTTCTCCTATTAATGACATACATAGACTGAAAATAAAGGAATGGAAAACAATATTCCATGCAAATTGAAACCAAAAGAGAGCAGGAGTAGCTATATTTCTATCAAATATTAATAAAATAGGTTTCAAGACAAAAACTGTAAAAAGAGTCAAAGGAGTTCATTATATAATGATAAAGGGTTAATTCAGCAAGAGGATATAATGATTTTAAATATTTATGCACTCGACACCAGAATGCCCAGATATATAAAGCAAATATTATCAGAGCTAAAGAAAGAGACCTCAATACAACAATTGCTGGAAACCTCAACACTCTCCTTTCAGCATTGGACAGATCATCCATACAGAAAATCAACAAAGAAACACTGGACTTAATCTATACTATCAACCAAATGGACCCAATAGATATTCACAGAATGTTTCATCCAACAGTTGCAGAATACATGTTCTCCTCAGCTCATGGATCATTCTCAAGGATAGACCATATGTTAGGCCACAAAAAAACTCTTAAAAAATTCAAAAATAAAATGAAATCATATCAACTATTGTCCATATCAAGTATGACCACAATGGAATAAAACTAGAAAACAATAACAAGAGGAACACTTGAAACTATACAGATATATGGAAATTAAACAATATGCTCCTGAATGACCAGTGAGTCAATGAAGAGATTAAGAAGGAAATTTTAAAATTTCTCAAAACAAATGAAAACACAACATATCAAAATATAGGGGATACAGCAAAAGGAGAAATAAGAGGAAAGTTTATAGCAATAAGTACCTACATTAAAAAAGTAAAAAAGCTTCAAATAAACAACCTAATGATGTATGTCAAAGAATTAGAAAAAGAAGAACAAAACAAAACCAAAATTAGAAGAAAAGAAATAATAAAGAGCAGAACAGAAATAAATGAAATTGAAACCACAAAAACATATAATCCCTTCAAGTGATGATGAAAAAACATTCAATAAAATTCAACATGCCTTCATGGTAAAAACTTCCAAAAAACTGGATATAGAAGGAACTTACCTCACATGATAGAAGCCATATATGACAGACACACAGTTAGTATCATACTTAATGAGGAGAAACTGAAAGCCTTTCCTCTAAGATCTGGAATAAGACAAGGATGCCCACTTTCACCACTGTTATTCATCATAATAACTAGGAGTTCTAGCTAGAGCAATCAGACAAGAGAAAGAAATAAAGGGCATCCAATTTGGAATGGAAGAACTCAAATTATCTTTATTTGATCATATATCTAGAGAAACCTAAAGTCTCTGCCTAAAAACTATTAGAACTGATAAATAAATTCAGTAAAGTTCCAGGATACAAAATCAACATACCAAAATCAGTAGCACTTCTGTATGCCAACAGTAAACAATTTGAAAAAGAAACCAAGAAAGTAATTCCATTTACAGTAGCTACAAATAAAATAAAATACCTAGGAATAAACTTAACCAAAGAAGTGAAAAATCTCTATAATAAAAACTATAAACATGTATAAAAGAAATTGAAAAGGACACAGAAAAGGAAAGATATTCCATGCCCATGGATTGGAGGAATCAGTACTGTTAAAATGTCCATGCCACCCAAAGCGATCTACAGGTTTAATGCAATCCCCATCAAAATACCAAGGACATTCTTCACAGAAATAGACAAAATAATCCTAAAATTTATATGGAACCACAAAAGACTGAGAATAGTCAAAGCCATCCTGAGCAAAAAGAACAAAACTGGAGGAATCACGTTACCTGACTTCAAACTATATTAATTCTACAGAGCTGTAGTAACCAAAACAGCATTGTACTAGCACAAAAACAGACAAATAGACCAATGGAACAGACTAGAGAACCCAGAAATCCACACATCTATAATGAATTTATCTTTGACAAACTTGCCAAGGACATACAGTGGGGAAAGGACATTCTCTTCAATAAATGATACTGGGAAAACTGGATATCCATATGCAGAAGAATGAAAGCAGACCTTTATCTCTTCTCCTATACAAAAATCAAATCAAAATGGATTAAAGACTTAAATATAAGACCTGAAACTATAAAAGTACTAAAAGAAAACATTAGGGAAATGCTTCTGGATATTGGTCTGGTCAAGGACTTCTTGAGCAATACCCCCAAAGTACAGGCAACCAAAGCAAAATTGGACAAATGGGGTCACATTAAGCTAAAAAGCTTCTGCACAGCAAAGGAAATGATCAAAAAAGGGAAGAGACAACCCAAAGAATAGGAGAAAATATTTGCAAACTACCCATCTGACAAGGGATTAATAACTAGAATACATAAGGAGCTTCAAAAACTCAACAGGAAAAAAAATCAAATAATTTGATTTAAAAATGGGCAAAGGATCTGAACAGGTATTTCTCAAAAGAAGACAGGCAAATGGTCAACAGGGTTAAGGAAAAATGCTCAACATCATTAGCCATTACAGAAATCAAAACTGCAATGAGACATCATCTCACCCCAGTTAAAAGGGCTTATATCAAAAAAATAGACAATAATGAATGTTGGAAAGGATATGGAGAAAGGGGAACACTTGTACACTGTTGGTGGGAATGTAAATTAGCACAACCACTATGGAGAACAGTATAGATGTTTCTCAAAAGACAAAAAATAGAACTTACCATATGACCCAGCAATCCCACTGCTGGGCATATACCCCAAAAGAAGGGAATTCAGTATATCAAAAAGATATCTGCACTCCCATGTTTATTGCAGCTCTATTCACAATAGCCAAGATTTGGAATCAACATAAGTGTCTATCAATGGATGAATGGGTAAAGAAATTGTGGTACATATATGCAGTGGTATATAGCCAGATAAAAGAATGAAATCCTGCCATTTTCAATAACATGGTAGAACATTATGTTAAGTGAGATAACCCAAGCACAGAAAGACAAATCTTGCATGTTGTCATTCATATGTGGGAGCTAAATATTAAAAACAACTGATCTCATGAAGACAGAGAGTAGAATAATGGCTACCAAAGGCAGGGAAGGGTAGTAGGGAGGGGGGAGAAACAGGGGATGGTTAATGGGTGCATGCTTGTAAGGGAGATCTGGCTGCAACATCCGTCACTCTATTGATTGTCAAAGTTGATTCAGCTGATCTGGCTGGCCAAGTGAGTGTCCTCTTCCTCCCTCTCTGCTCCATGTGCTTCCCTCCTGAAGCTGCATGCTTGGTCAAAGAGGATGACCTTCGCTGATAGGGGAGGACTGAACTGTTCTTCAGTCAAAGGTATACAAGTAGCTGTGCTCCCCTGCTAGAACCTTCAAAGAAGCTCTCAAGATCAACAGGTGCAAAAATGTAGTTAGATAGATAGATAGAACAGTATTTGATAGCACGATAAAGTAACTATAAGCAATGATAAGTTAGAATATACTTTAAAGTAACTATTAATAAAAGAGTGGAATTGGAATGTTCTTAACACAAAGAAATGATAAATGCCTGAGATGATGGATACCCCAGTTATCCTGATTTGATTAATTCACATTATATGCCTGTATCAAAACATCACATGTACACTATCAATATATGAAACCATTATGTACTCATAATAATTAAAAATTAAAAAAATAAAGAAAGTCTAAAACCAGAGGCTTAAGGCTTCATCTTAAGAATGTAGAAAAAGAAGAGCAACATAAACTCGAAGTAAGTAGAAGAAAAAGAGAAAAAATTAAGAAAGCTAAAAGTTAGATCTATGAAAAGTTAACAAGTCTGATAAATCCTTAGGTAGACTGATCAAGAAAAAAGGAGAGAAATCATAAATTATTAAGATCAGGAATGAGAGAGGGATTTAACATTCAAAACTCAATGTTATTAACACTAAAGAATAAATAAAAAATCATGTAGTCATTTCAACAGATATATAAAAAGCATTTGATAAATTCAATGCCATTTATGATTAAAAAAAACCTCTTAGCAATTGAAACAGAAGGTAACTTATTTTGATAAAGTACATTTACAAAAGACCTTCTACTAGCAACAGTTTTAATTACAAAATACTAAACACTGTTTCCTTAAAATCAAGAGTATAGTGAGGAAACCCATTTTTTTCCACTTTTATTCAACATTAGACAGGAAGATCTAAGACTAATTATATAAGGGGGAAAAAAACCCAAAAGGCATAAAGTGGAGAATGGAAGAAGTAAGTGTAAAACTATTTACATTAGCTCACATGAGTATTTATATAGAAATTCCTAAGATATTTACAAAACAATTATTTAAACTATTAAGTGAATTTAGCAAAGTCACAGGATACCAGCTTAATATACAAAAGTTAATTGTTTTTTTATGTATTAGTAGCAAAAAATTGGACAATTAAATAAAAAAATAATTTTATTTAAAATAGTGTCAAAAGCAAAATATCTGGGAATAAATTTAGCAAAAGACATTAAGACCTATATGCTAAAACAACAAAATACTGCTGAGAGAAATTAAAGATGTAAATATTATAAATGAAGAGATAAGCCATGTTAATGGATTGAAAGACTGTATTGTTAAGATGGCAATTACTACCAAATTGATCTAAAGTTTTGACTGTTATTTTGGTCAAAACTGGAAAGATGATTCTAACTTTTTTATGTAGAAATACTAAGAACCTAGAATATTCAAAGAAATCTTAAAAAAAATCGAAATCAGAGTTGGAGGACTCATGCTACTTGACTTCAAGACTTACCCTAAAGTTACAATAATCAGGACAGTGTGTGACTGGCATAAAGATGGAACAAAATTAGGAACCTAGAAATAGAAATAAATCCATACTTATATGTTTATTTTATTTTCAAAAAAGGTGCCAAAGCAACCTAACTGGGAAGAAAAGTATTTTCAACAAATGGTGTTGGAATAACTACATATTCATATGTAAACAAATGAACCTTGCTTTAACTCATACCATCCACAAAAATTAATTTGTGATGGACCATAGACCAAAACATAAAAGCTAAAACTAAAAAACTTGTACAAGAAAACATAGGAGAATATTTTTATGATTTGGGAGAAGACAAAAAGCAAAAAAACAAAAAAATTATAAATTAGTCTTAATCAAAATTAAAACTTCTGCTCAGAAACATCATCAAGAAAATTTATAGGCAAACCATAGGATAGAAGAAACTACTTGCAAAACATCCAGGAAAGTACTGGTACCTAAGATATACTAAGAACTCCTAAAACTTAATAATAAAATAATAATAAACATTTTTAATGGTGAAAAATTTGGACACTTGACACATTACAAAAGATAATAAATGTATGAGCAATAAGCACATGTAAAAACATGCAATATCTTTAGTCAACAAGGAAATGCACATTAGAATTGCAATGAGATAACATTCTACATCTATCAGCATGACTAAAATGAAAGACTGACATCACCAAATGTTGGTGAGAATGTAAAGCAATCAAAGCTCTTATACATTGTTGGTAAGAGGAGAAAATCATACAAGAACATTGGAAAAGATCTTGCAATTTCTTATAAAATTAAATATACACATACGCTAAGACCCAACAATTTCACTCCCAGATATTTACCCAAGGGATCTAAAAACAAATGTCCACAGAAGGTCATGTGCAAAAATGTTCATGTTAGCTTTATTCATAATAGCCTTAATCTGGAAGCTCAGATGTCCATCAGTAGGAGACTAGCATATTCATACAGTAAAATACTATTTAGTAAGGAAAAGGAACCAACTTCTAATATAAGCAATAATATAGATGAATGAATCCCCAAAACATGCTGAGTAAACAAAAATTTCCACAAATGAATACAAATTGTATGATTCCATTTATATGAAATACTAAAATAGGCAAAACTAATCTATGGTGAAAACCGTCAGCCAATTGATTATCTCTAGGGATATCGAGGCAGAGATTTTCTGAGAAGGGACATGAGGGAACTTTCCAGAGTGATTGTTGTGTTCTGTATCTTGATAGGAGTTTGGACTGCACAGGTATATGCATTTAGAGAAATTCTTGAATGATAGACTTAAGATTTGTGCATTGCACTATATGCAAATTTTACCTGAAAAGAAGTAAAGGAATTGTAAATAAATATTGAACTCCGGTTACTAATATTGAGGTATTTTAGGGAAATGTGCCAATGCCTGCAACTCACTTTGAAAAGCAATAACAAAAATAATTATTAATAGATGAGTTGCCAGATGGGTAGAGAAGTAGGTAGAGAATCAATATATGATAAAGCAAATGTGGCAAGATGTTAATTGAAGAAACTAGATGGTAAGTATATAGGTGTACCCTGTAAAATTCTTTTAACTTTCTCTAAGTTTGAAAATTTTAATAGATTGTTGAGAACAAAAAGTAATTGAATATAATTGGCAGATTGCCTATTGGATGAAGTCCTGGCCCTGGGAAAAGATATGAGAGTCTAGCTGATATATAGAGGAACAGGAGGCAAAGGAGGCTCCTGGGTCCAGAAATTGGCCTTCTTTGCTCCATTCTAACTTTGACAATGAACCTGGGACTGAGACAAAGCAAAGGACCAAGTTCCTCTTGCATTCCACAAGACCCCCTGGCTCATGCTCTCTCTAACTGCTGCACTGACAAGATGGTGACTTTAAGCATTCTCAGCAGATCTATTCTAGAAACATGGAATGGAAAGGGGGCTGCCTGACACTGTTCACTCTCTATCTACTGAGCACCTACTGTATGCTGCTCTCTGTGCTAGACTTTGAGGATACTATAATGAACCAAATAAAGATGACTCCTGCCTTCATTGATCTTACCACTGATGAAACTCTGCTTCCTTTTTACTTCTATCATTATTTACACCCTGAACAAAAGGCTTGCAAGTTCCTTTTGTAAGCGTTTTTGACATTTCTTATGTCTCTGAGTTGAAAAACCCCTTTCTAATGTTAGATCTGAATACCTCTATCTAATAGAAAGGGATTTTTTTTCTTGTTTTAGCCTCTCTGGAGTGAAACTTGACATAAGAAGACCTCAAAGCCTCAAAATTGCTCAGTAAGAAATGGGATACATGCCTAGTGACCCAGAGTCACCTTACACTCCTCCCAAGCAGAGGAGAAAGGGCAGTCAGCGGCTAAGCTCATCCCTCTGCCCCGCTTCCAACAGAGGTCACGCTTGTTGCAATTCCTTGCCCTGGTGGCCCAGCCAGAAATCTTGCCCACAGTTTAGACCAAGAACTTGGCATCAAGAGGAGGTGCTCAGCCCACCAGGTAGCTTGATATGACCTTGAATCCCATGTTTCAAATCCAATTGCTGCCTCACCTTTACCATACAAAAAAGAAAATTCCTTGCTTAAATGTCTCTTTTCCCAAGTCTTCCTGGTAGCATGTAGGCAGGTTTTCAGCTGATATATTAATATTACAAATGACCCCAAATTGGGTGAGTGGTATTATATCTCACAAAAGGAAAATAAAAATCAGTTGCCTTCATTAGAAAGGCTGTCACACTTTCTTTCCTACATAATGACTCACCCCCTTTGCTGAACTGAATACTTTTCCATCTGCAAATTCTCGACAGTCACTTATTTGTCACCTTTGTATGCTTACAAGTCTACCAGTTTTAAAAACTTCTTATCATTTCCAGCTTCTTACTGCCCCTCTTCCTGACTGAAATATCTTCACTTCTTCTGCCTCCTCCCAAATTTTTATCTTTCAGAGATCTAAATATCTGTTTTCCTTCCTTAGAGTGTTGCTTTTCAGAGAATTGGATTCTTGGGAGATAATGATATGACTCAAAGAAATAAGTGCATAGTTTCCCCCTCCCTGGTGCCAGTTAAGGCAATTGGTGCTTTAGGACTTTCCTAAGCTCTTTGAAAATGACAGGGCTAGTTGGATTCCAGCGATTCACCCTTCCGCAGGCTGAGCGTGTCTGGGCAATGGCTGCATGATTTGGATGGAGTCATCACTGACGAGGCAGAGTTGGCGCAGCCAGGGAGCACTCGTTGCTCTTTTTAAACTCCACGGCACCAGGGATGAAGTCATCTTTCTTCTTTTAAAACCGAACAGGTTTGCCCTGAAAGTCCCTGTCAGTTCTGTTAGAACTTAGTGTTTTTTCCACTGCCGGTCACCAGGATCTTCTCTCAGGTAAGGATACTCTTTATTTAGTGGATTTCACTCTAGGGAAACTTGATTTGTGGGGGACTTTGGATGGCATCTCTGGGTAGAGTTGGAGTTGATCAAGAGATACTCGATTGGGTCGGGAAGATAGCTGGTTCCACGGCAACTGGTCCTCATCTGGTGGGGTGGCCGATCCCTGGCTGGACAAACTCAGCTCTGAGCTGCAGTGGTGGGCATGGAAATCTAATCCGGGCTTGGTGTTAGATGCCTATTCTAATAGTTGCATAACAAGCATGTTGGTGAAGCAGCTATAAATGGTATCTGATGGGCTAGGGCCATCCGTACCCCCTTTGCCTTCCTAACTACTGGCTTTGTGTTCTGGTAGACCCTCAGAAGAGTCAACCCTTGTAACAGTTGGCGTGCAGAAAAATAGCTCTGTGGAGAGCTTTGATTTGCTCTTTAGCTGGCTTGAATGCCTCCCTTCTTCCTCAGGAGTGTGGCAAGAGACAAAGGGGCCCAGGATTCCTGTCCTGACATGCAGCTACCTTGTGTAAACAGTGGCTGTGCTGCCTGCTGCTGCATGTGGAGCAGAAGGGTACAAACACTCCTTAGTGCCTGCCCATATGAGTTCTTCCAAGAAAACGTGCATGAGATTTTTTTTTTTTTTTTTTTTTTTTGGTGCAGGCAGACCCTGCGAATCCAGAGACCACTGAAATCTCCCTGCAACACTTTCTATGAGTTTTATGAGTCATGGTCACTGATTGAATCATACGGCTCTTATTAGCTTTGGAAGGCTCAATAAAGACATCTTGGTTATGACAGATGTGTCTACTGGATGATAAATGGCTTTTGGGGAGAGAGTTGAACCACTGTCAAGTGAAAACATTGAGAATTGCAGAGCCCTTTATTTCTTGATGCAGAACCCGGTTACATACAGTATTTGGCTCAATCATCTATAACCTATAAAGGGAGCAAAGAATGCCATTTAGATAAAAGATGTTTGTTTTGTTTTAAGTGCAATTGCATACTGGCTGCCAGTGCCTGATTACACATTTGCCTCAAACTATGTCCAGAATTCATCCTCACCTGAAATCTGCTACCCCTTCTGTGTCCCATAGCTCAGTGAAAAATATCTGGTCTATGACAAGTTTCTGGATTTTACCCTTAACCATTCCTCTTCCTCACATCCTCTCATCTAGTTTGGCAACACATCCAGCAATTTCAAACTCTATATTATTGCTCAAATTCATCCAGTTCTCCCACATACATGGACGTTATCCTAGTTTAAGCCCTCATTGTCTTCTTCCAGAAACACTGAAAGCTTTCATCTGGGTTTCCTCTCTCCAGTCTTACCTTCCCAACAGCAGCCAGAGTGGTGGTGCTAAAGTAATTGATCAGCACCCACACAATACAATCAGTCACCAGTCTGCTGATTCTGTCTTCTTAATATCCCTGCACATCTTTCACTTCTCACTACCACTTGGTCCAGCCCACCAACACTCTTTGCCTGAGTTATTGCAAAAGCCTCTTAGTGGGTCCCCCTGCTCCCAGGCTCACGCCTCTCCTAGTAGAAGACGTTTTAAGCTTCTTGTTTTCTCAAGCTTTTAAAGGACATTTTTAACAGAGCAGAACTTGAAACACTTATTACCCTATTCGGGGTTCAGAAGCATCATCATTTTTATGACTCTTATAGATACTTCATGAAGAGAGGCCAGAATGGGGGAGGATGCGGGATGTAGATTGTGGTGGGAAGACCACCTGAAGAATGCAGAAAGCTCAGATCTTAGACCCACATAGGACTTCATTGGAATCCCAGCTCCTGCATTTCCTAGTGTGACCTTGAACAAATGGCTGAACCTTTTTGAGACTTATTTTCTTCAATTGTGAGATGGAAATGCTACCTACTTCACTAGGTAAATAAAAGATTTAAATGAGAACATTTATTGAAGGCTCTAAAACATAGCAATTAAGGATTTTTGTTCCTTTTCTTCTTTCCTTCCCTTTTAAGGCTTATCATCTCCAGCCTTCATGTATCTTGTAAGCATTCGTGTGTATGTGTGTATAATTATCTGTATTTGGCACGGTAAGAAAGAGGAGTGGTAAAGTAATACATGAGAACTCTTTAAGGAACTTGCAGTTTACTTAGGGTGATAAAGCCAACCTAAATAGCTTAAAAACATGTATAAAACAAGCCTTCTGTGATTGTAATGTGTACAGTACCAATCGAGTACATAACTAGGAAGGGCCCGAGTAAACAGGTCTGTGTGAATACCTGCAGGCGGAGCGTAAATACATCTGTATCAAGTGGTTTTAGATTTAGGATCCTTGGAGATTTAAAAATCATTGTTCTTTCTGATGTTGAAGTAAAACTTCCCTGAGGCTTTATACTTTTAGAATGACTTAAGGACATACAGATTAGTGTTTAAAATGACTTTACTTATTCACTTATCAATCATTTATTGAGCGCCTACTCTGTGCTGGGTCCTACACTATACAAATTCTTTGCTACTCTTCTCATGGGAGATTGATGCAAATTCTCCACCTCTTAAATCTGGTCTAGCCTTGGGGCCTTGCCTGATCAATAGAACAAGAAGCAGGGAACATTTTTAGGACAATCATGGCTAGATTCTAAGAAGGTTTGTAGCTTCCTCGGGGGAAAGCCAACCACCCTGTAAAGTCGTGTGCTGGTTAACTGGCTCTCTAGGGGAACAAAAAGAACCCTGATTTGTAGTGTTTGCCAATTATCATGATGTAATACTCCCACCATGGGATTTCAAGCTACCAAAATGACAGCACTGAACACAGAGTTGGGAAGAGATACGCAGGATCAGCTCTTACAAAATAGTACAAGCTGGCCCCAACCTGTGACCACCAATTACTCTGAGACCACCAGACTGTGAGAAAGTCCAAGCCAGCCACATGGAAAAGCTGCAAGGATTGAAGCCCAACCAGCCCTCAGATGTTCCACCTATTCAAACTTATGCTCCAGTTATGCAAGGAAAGAAACCTTCAGAGGACTCCATAACCAGCTACTGTTTGACAACAAATGTGTGAGAGACCCAGAGTGAGAGCTGCTCAGCTCAGGCCAGTCAATCCACAGAACTCCAAGAGATAATAAAAATTTGTATTATCTAAGTTTGGGGTGGTTTTTATGCAGCATTAGAAGACAAGAACAAGGTGATAACCTTGCTTACTCAGAAGTCAGCCTACATCAAGCCCCTGAGGTGGTGTCAGGAATAATCTATGTAGAGAGTTCTTTGTCCTTGCATATTCTCTGGTCACATAGCACTAAAAATTAAATGTTTAGGTCCAAGAAAAAGACTCAATTATTTTGCTAACTAGTTTTACCATTATAAGAAAATCAGTGAAAAAAAGGTCTCTTACACACACACACACACATGCCCACACACACACTCTCTGCTCATGGTCTGTCTCCATTACCTATCTACCTAACTCTCGTCACACAAGTTCTGCCGAAGATCCACCTTGCCTGCTTTCCTGGCCCTGCCCCATCCTCCACATGGAAGTTATTAGGGGCAGCAGGTAGAGCAGAGAAAATATGAAATCAAGGGAACTTCCCAGAGCCCTGACGCCTGGCGGAAGGCAGCTGAGACTCTGAGAAAACAGCAGCCAAGAGGAGGATTTATTCTAAAACAGGCTTTAGGGAGGACACATGGACGTGTGGTTAATACGGTGATTTTTGAAGTCAGATGAGCTGGGTTCCAATCTGGGCTCTGACATTTTCTAGTTGGCTGATCTTGGAAAGTATCTAGCCATCTCTCCTCAGTTTCCTTATCTTTAAAATCGGGATAATAATGCCAACTCACAAAGTTCTTGTGATGATTAAACGAGATGACATTTGTAGAGTGTTAGCACAGTGCCTAATACATACGTGTTATCTGAATGAACAGCAGCGAACAGCAGCAGCAGTGAGTGTTGGCACAGTACTGGGGGTACTCTGGCAAACTCAGGGCTTCAGTTGGTCGTTCACACTACAGGAGCCCAAGATAAGCATTCAGTAAATACTTGCATCCAACTGAGTATCTACATTGGTTCTTTTAATTATTTGTTTTTAATGTTTGAAAACGTTTTTCTTTTTGAACAAATTGACCTTGGGAATATATTCTGAATATCTATTCTACTGCCTAATTTTTTCTCTTATTGTGCCCAAAGACATTTCCAAAGGCTTAAAATGCATAATTGTGCATTCTGTCCCCTGTCTCTTAAAGAAAAATTGTCTTCCATGAAACCGGTCCTTGGTGCCAAAAAGATTGGGGACCACTAGATAGTTGAGTAGTTCAGTGCTCGGTACATTGTAACTATTATTATTTTTACAGTTCTTTTTAAGGAAAAATTGAATTTAGGTGACCTTTGCAGGGATCCTAAGCCCAGGGTGCTCCAAAAATTTTAGGTTTACCAGTTTACAGTTTCTACCACTTTGGTACGACAGTCAGGGTGAAAGATAAAATCATTCTTGAGAGAAAAATGTGAATGTTAAGTTCTCTTGCTTTATTCATACCTTGTGAATAAGAAATTTTAATCTATGAATCTTTAGTCTATGAATTGACATTTAGCAGACTGATCTCATTAAATTTATATTTGGTCTAGTTGTGGATTTTTTAAACAAAGAATAATGCAAACATTCTGACCATTAAAGAATAACTGGTTTTTGTATTTTAAAAACATGTTATAAAATACTTATAGATTTATAAGTCTGTAAATGCCCACTTCGCCCATCCTTCCCCAATGATAACATTTTACATACCTATAGCACAATATCAAAACCAGGTAATTGACGTTGGTACAATCCACAGACCTTATTTAGATTTTATCAGCTATACATGTACTCATTAGTGTGTGTGTGTGTGTGTATGTGTAATTGTATGCAATTTTTATCACATTAGTTGACGTAACTACCACCACAGTGGTTGATGTCATTTAACCACCACTACAATCAAGATGTAAAGCTATCTCATCACCACCAGGCTTCCTTGTACTACCCCTTTGTAGCCACACTCTCTATCTCTAACCCCTTGAAACAATTAATCTGTTGTCCATCTATATAATTTTACTTTAAGGGTGTTATATAAATGGAATCATGCAGCATGTAACCTTATAATATTGGCTTTTCCTACTCAGCATAATAATCTTGAAATCTATCCATATTGTTGTATTTGTCAATAGTTGGTTCCTTTTTGTTACTGAGTAGCACTATGTAGATAGATATACCACAATGTGCTTAACCATTCATCCATTTATCCATTGGAGGACATCTGGGTAGTTTCTAGTTTTTGGCTATTACAAAGAAAGATAATATGAACATACATGTACAATTTTCTGCATGAACATACATTTTCATTTATCTGGGATAAATGCTTGAGAGCTCAATATCTGGGTTTTATGGTAAGTTTTTATTTTTAAAAGAAACTGCCAAACTATTTTCCAGAGTGGCAGTAACAGTTTATATTACCATCAGCAGTGTATGGTAATGAAGTTTCTCTACATCCTTGCCAGCATTTGGTGTTATTATTACTTTTTATTTCAGTCATTCTGATAGTGCTGTGGTCCCCAACCCCTGGACTGTGGATCAGTACCAGTCTGTAGCCTGTTAGGAACAGGGCCGTATAGCAGGAGCTGAGTGGTGGGCGAGAAAGCGAGGGCGAAGCTTCCTGTGCATTTACAGCTGCTCTCCATTGCTCGCATCACCACCTGGGATCTTCCTCCCCACTACCCGCCATCCCCCATCTCCCTTCCAGGGAAAATGCGTCTTCTGTGAAACCAGTTCCTGGTGCCAAAAATGTTAGGGACTGCTGTGATAATGGGTAGTGATATCTCATTGCGGTTTAATTTGCATTTGCCTAATGGCTAATGGTGCTGAACATTTTTTCACGTTGTCATCTGTATATCCTCCTCAGTGAAATACCTATTCATGTCTTTTGCCTATTTTCTAATTGGATTTTTTTTTTACTGTTGAGTGTTGTGAGTTCTTTATGTATTTCAGATACAAGTCCTTTATCACAGATATAGTTTGCAAATATTTCCTCTGCTCTGTAATTTTTCATTTCATCCTCTTTCACAGACCAAAAGTGTTTACTTCTGATAAAGTCCAATTTATCAATTTTTCCTATTATGGATTGTGCTTTTAGTGCAAGTGTATGAAGTTTTTGCTTAGCCCTAACTCCTGAAGATTGTCTCTTGTATTTTTTCTAAAAGATTTATAGTTTTACACTTTACATTTAAGTCTTTAATACAATTTGAGTTAATTTCTGTATAATGTGTCAGGTTTAAGGCAAAGTTAATTTTTTTTTTTGCCTATGTATGTCCAATTGCTCTAGCATTATTTGTTTAAAAGTTTATCCCTCCTTTATTGAATTGGTTTTGCATCTTTATCAAAAAATCAATTGGGCATATTTGTGTGATTCTATCTCTGGGTTCTCCATTCTCTTCCAATGATGTGTCTAATCCTATGATAATATCACACTGTCTTAATTACTGTATAGTAAGTTATATAGTAGTTATATAATAAACCATACACCAAGTAGAGCATTCCCCCCACTTTAGGGTTCTTTTTCAGAATTGTTTTGGCTGTCTTTGGGCCTTTTACTTTCCATATAAATTTTAGAATGAGCTTGTCTCTGTCTACAAAAGCCTTGCTGGGATTTTGACAGGAATCCTGTTAAACATGTAGTTTAATTTGAGGAGAAATGACATTCTTACTATGTTGAGTCTTTCAATCCTTGAATATGGAAAACTTCTACAATTATTTAGTTCTTCTTTGGTTTCTTTCATTAACATTTTATCATTTTCAACATATAAATTCTGTACTTTATTTGTTAAATTTATACCTAAGTATTTCGTTTTCTTAAGAGCAATTGAAATGGTATTGCATTGCTAAATTTTGGTTTCTACAGTTGCTTTTAAATAGAAATGCAACCAATTATTATGTGTTGATATTAAACCCTGCAATCATGCTTAACTCACTTATTAGTTCTAGGTGGTGGTGGTTTTTTGTTTTTTTTTTTTTAGATTTCCTTGGGATTCTCTACATGGACCACCAGGTCATCTGCAAATAAGAGAGTTTTATTGGTGTTTGCCTGTATGTAATGCATCATTTCTCTCTGGTTATTTTTAGGATTTTTCTTTGGTTTTCGTTTTCAGAAGTTTATGATGTATCTTGGTATGGATTTCTTTGGGTTTATCTTGCTTAGGTTCACTCGGCTTCTTAAATCTGTAGGATTATGCATTTCACCAAACTTGGCAAGTTTTCAGTCATTTTAAAAAATATTTTTTCAGCCCACAGTCTTTTTTCTGTTCTCCTGAGACTCTGATGATAAAATGTTGTATTTTGTTTTTATCCTACAGAGCCCTGGAGGCTCTGTTAAATATTTTCGGTTTATTTTTAATTTGTTGTACAAGTAAATATTCCGTTGATCTGTCCTTAAGTTCACTGATTCTATCTTCTGTCACCTCCATTCACTATTAAGCCTATCTGATGAGTTTTTTGTTGGTTATTGTCTACTTAAATTCTATTTTTTGCATTTGCTTCTTTTTTATAACTTCTATTTGTTTTCTGGATTGTATGTTTTTTCATTTGTTTTAGGAAAATTATAATTGTTTGTTTAAACATTTTCATAATGGCTGTTTTAAAATCCTTTTCAGATAATTCCAACAAATGATTCACCTCAAAGTTGACATTAGCTGAATGTATTTTCTCATTAAAGTTGTGTTTTTCCTGGTTCTTGGTATGATGAGTGATTTCCACTTGTGCTCTGGACATTTTGGAAATTATGTTAGGAGACTCTTGATCCTATGTAAATCTTTCATCTTTAGTAGGCAGTCACCCAATTTGGGCTTAACATGTAGGTCCTGGTCTATTTTTGTGAGCTATAGTTCCAATGACAATTTGTTTTCAGAGTTCTTGCAATGCTAATATGGTCTACCTTGTTCTTCTTGTGCTGTTTGGGTTCCTGCTCTATTACAGCAAGTCTGCTAAGTAGGTGTGGGGTAGGGGATGGGTCCCCACCGAGGTTTGCTTATGCTGCTCCTGAGGATGGACTGGCCTACCTATTGTCTTGGGTATGGGACAGGAACTTCACGGATGCTAATGTAGATAGGCCGCACCACTATTCTGAGTATCGGATGGGGATTTTGCTGATGCTGACACTGAAGAGGGTAGGGCCTCTTCACGTGCGGGGTGGGGAATGATTTAGTCTGCTGTCATCACTGCTGCAGGCAGATCAGTCTCTTGTTTTTACCACGGCCCTGTGTGGGGATCAAGGGATTATCTTTCCACTAGGAATCTTCTGGGCTCACCCTTTCCTTGCCTTTGGCTAGAGAGAGTAGACTTTTCTTGTTTGTTTCTTAATTCTATGCCTGTTGGTGGTTTTTGGATTATAGGCCTCTCTGATGCCCAGTATGATATACTATAGATAAAAAACAAAAACAAAAACAAAAAACCTAGAGAATTAACCATGGTGTCTCAAGTCCTGAAGTTCCTAGACACTCAGCCATCTTCTTTTCATGTTTCAGAGTCCTTTTATGATTGTCTGTTGAGTTATTGCAAAAGTATTTAGTTATATTTAGAGGAGAGAAGGAGGAATGAGTGAGTCTATAACATCTTGTCCCATAATAAACTTTTAAAATTAAAAAATATGAATAGCTGGGCAGTTTCTGGCAGGAAAAGCAATGTTAGACAAAAAAAATCTAGCCACACTAGATATTAACACATGTCACAAAATATAATAATTAAAATACTGGTACAACACTAGAGAGATCAATAGAAAAAAATAAAGAGTCTAGAAATAGACCCAACAAAAATGGCAATTTAACTTTTTAATCTACTGGTATTGGGAGAAATGATTGACATTTGGAAAGTAAAAATAAAACTGGATTCCTATATTCAAATGAATTCCAGATATGTAGAAACACGTTAAATATTAAACAATAAAAACAATTTTAAATTGGTAAATTATTTAATAATCTTGAAGTAGAAAAGACTTTTTAAGCACAGCACTAAACCCAAAAGCTACACAGAAAAAGGTTGATACATTTAATTATATAAAATATTAAAACATATAGTATAAATGAAATGAAAATAGAGTGATAAATAGAAAATGTCAGAGAGGCAAGAGGTTGGCCAAGAAACACCTCCAGCCAGAGCATCTCAGCAAGAAGGAAAGATTTTAGATGAAAGTGAAAAAAAGCAAACAGGCAGACAAACATAGATCAGATGAGGGTTGGAAGGAAGGGTGCCTGAAACTACAGGAGACTCCATAGGAAGAGGTTGCAGAGCAGAACTGAAAGGAGACAGGAATTGGCAGGATCTAAACCCTGAGAGGCTTGGAGACCAGCGACAAGGGTAGGTAGAGAGGTTAAATTTTCTCTGCCTCACATCTCAGACTTCTGGTGGGCTCCTGAGCTGCTGGAGAGACCTGCCAACATCAGCCCAGAAATGGCTGCTACCAGTGAGTGGTGAGCCTCTTGCGGACAGGGCACCCGGCTCCGAGCTCCCTCGGGACTCATCCTGTCCCACAAACCCCAGCCAATTGGCAGGTGCCATATTGCTTCATTCTCCCCTTCCCCCACCCTACCCATGGCTGCCAAGAGAGACAATTTAGCCACCACCTGGAGGTGGTCCTATATGCCAACAACAGTCAAACTGGGAACCAAATCAAAGACTCAATACCCTTCACAATAGCAACAAAGAAAATAAAATACCTAGGAATATATTCAACTAAGGAGGTGAAAGACCTCTACAGGGAGAACTACCAAACACTGAGGAAGGAAATAGCAGAGGACATAAACAGGTGGAAAGCCATACCATGCTCATGGGTCAGCAGAATCAATATTGTCAAAATATCTAAACTACCCAAAGTGGTCTACAAATTCAATGCAATCTCTATTAAAATACCAACATCATTTTTCAAAGATATAGAAAAAAATAATTCTATGCTTAGTAGGGAACCAGAGAAGACTCCGTATAGCAAAAGCACTCTTAAGCAAAAAGAACAAATTAGGGGGCACCAATTTACCAGACTTGAAGCTATACTACAAGACTATAGTAACTAAAGGAGCATGGTACTGGCACAAGAACAGAGACACAGACCAATTGAACAGGACTGAGAGCCCAGATATAAAACCATCCTCATATAGCCATCTAATCTTTGACAAAGCAGACAAAATCATACACTGGGGAAAATAATCTTTATTCAGTAAATGGTTCTGGGAAAATTGGATAGCCACAGGTAGAAGACTGAAACAGGATCTGCACCTCTCGCTGCTCACAAAAATCAACAGTGGATAACAGACTTAAACCTAAGGCATGAAACTTAAGAATTCTAGAAAAAAATGTTGGAAAACTCTTATTGGCCTAGGGAAAGAATTTATGAAGAAGACCCCAAAGGCAATCACAGCAACAAAAAAATAAATAAATGGGACCTGATCAAATTAAAAAGCTTCTGTACGGCCAAGGAAACTATCACAAGAGCAAACAGACTACCTCCAGAATGGGAGAAAATATTCACATGCTACACATCTGATAAAGGGCTGATAACCAGAATTTACAGAGAACTCAGGAAAATCAGCAAGGGAAAATCAAACAACCCCATTAAAAAGTTGGCAAACGACATGAACAGAAACTTTTCAAAAGAAGATAGACTAATGCCCAACAAACATATGAAAAAATGTTCAACATCTCTAATCATCAAGAAAATGCAAATCAAAACTACAATGACACATCACTTAACTTCAGTGAAAATGGTTTTTATCAAAAAGTCCCAACACAGGCCAGGCGCGGTGGCTCACGCCTGTAATCCTAGCACTCTGGGAGGCTGAGGCAGGCGGATTGTTTGAGCTCAGGAGTTCGAAACCAGCCTGAGCAAGAGCGAGACGCCGTCTCTACTAAAAATAGAAAGAAAGTAATCGGACAACTAAAAAAAAATATAGAAAAAATTAGCCGGGTATGGTGGCGCATGCCTGTAGTCCCAGCTACTCGGGAGGCTGAGGCAGTAGGATTGCTTGAGTCCAGGAGTTTGAGGTTGCTGTGAGCTAGGCTGATGCCACGGCACTCTAGCCCGGGCAACACAGTGAGACTCTGTCTCAAAAAAAAAAAAAAAAGTCCCAACACAAAAAATGTTGGCATGGATGTGGAGAGATAGGAACACTCATACAATGCTGGTGGGACTGCAAACTATTACAACCTCTGTGAAAAGTAATATGGAGATACCTCAAAGAGCTACAAGTAGAACTACCATTTGATCCAGCAATCCCATTACTAGGCATCTACCCAGAGGAAAAAAAGACATTCTATAAAAAAGACATCTGCACTAGAATGTTTATAGCAGCCCAATTTACAATTGCAAAGATGTGGAAACAACCCAAGTGTCCATCAATACATGAGTGGATTAATAAAATGTGCTATATGTATACCATGGAGTTCTACTCAGCCACAAAAACAATGGTGATGTTTCACCTTTTGTATTACCCTGGATAGAGCTGGAGCCCATTCTAGTAAGTGAAGTATCACGATAATGGAAAAACAAGCACCACATGTACTCACCATCAAATTGATATTAACTGATCAACACTTACATGCACATATAGTAGTAACATTCATTGGGTGTCAGGCAGGTGGAAGGCGGAGGAGGGGATGGGTATATACACACCTAACGGGTGTGGTGCGCACTGTCTGGTGGATGGACATGCTTGAAGCTCTGACTTGGGTGGGGTAAAGGCAAAATAGAAAAACCAAGAAAATGTCATTTGCAACATTTATGTAACAGAGAAAAAAGTATTTTTATCAAAATTGAAACAGTATATTCAATAAGAAAAAAGAAATTGAGTAAAAATGGGCAAAGTATATGAATAAGCTGTTCAGAAGAAAAGAACTATAGATGGCCAATAAACATATGAAAGGAAGATAAACCCACAATTTAAAGAGCACAAAACAATGAGAAAATTTTTTTAACTATTTTAAAAATTATAAAATTAATAAATATACATTATAAAAAGTGTAAAATATATATATATATATATATAGTATGTGGTGCTAGAATGCTCCCTTAAAAGCTCCATAGCAAGCTTGAAATCTCACTTCCTTTCTTAGAAGTATCTCTATTAAAAATTTACTATCCCTTCTAGCCCTTTCTCTATGTGATTAAAAGAATCTGTGTGTGTGTGTGTGTGTGTCTTTCACACCAATTGGATTCTATTTATAAATTGTTTTGCACTGGGCTTTTTATAATTTATATATCATCGTGATTTTTCAAATCAGTTCTTATAGAGTCACCTTATTTGTTTTAAAGACTGCATGAGATTTACAATATAACTATGTCTTATTCTATATAACCATTTATTGAAGGACATTCAACTATTTCCTTTTTTTTTCATTAGAAAGAATGCTGTATTACATACATCTTTGTGCTCACTTGTTTTATAATTTCTTCCTGTAGGGTAGATACTTGGAAATGAAATTGCGGATCAAAGGACACATGAATTTGTGTATTAAAGGATATGCCAAATTGCCATTTTAAGAGCTGTTTATCAATATATTTTTCTACCAAAGTATGATAATATCTATTTTTTCAAATAGTTGCCATCTCTTGATATCAATCATTTAAAAGATTTTGCCGATGTGATGAATAAAAAAGATGTCAGCAATGTTTTAATTTGCATTCTCCAAGTGTTGAGTTGAACGTCTTTTCATACATTTATATAATAGTTCATGTATATTTATTTGTTAATTCCCAATTCATAGCTTTGTCTAGCTTTCAGTTGATTGTCAGTTTCTTATTGATATATAGAAACATTTTATAGCATAAATATTAATCTTTTTATACATGTTATAAATATTGCCTTTTATTCTCTCATTTATATTTTACTTTTCTTTATTCTGTCTTTTTAGAGTTTTAAATTTGATGTAGTTCAATCTATCCAATGACTTCTAGGTTTCTTATTTAGTAAAATTTTTCCCACTCCAGAATTATAAAATTATGTGTTCCAACATGCTTAGTTTTATTGTTGTAGGTTTTATTCATCTTTAATTAATTTTTTTATACTGTAAAATAGGAATCTACTTTTTAAAAAATGAATAGCCAACCATCCCAATACTATTTATCAAATAGCTTATCCTTTCCGCGCTGATTTGAAATGTCAATTTTTTTCATATACCTAATCAATTGTATTACTTTTTAGACTTTTTAGTCTATTCTAACAAGTAATTTGTCTATTCCAACAAGACTATACTGTTTTAATTACTTTAG
The DNA here is from genome assembly GCA_963575035.1 of Avahi laniger. NCBI lineage: Eukaryota > Metazoa > Chordata > Mammalia > Primates > Indriidae > Avahi > Avahi laniger. The sequence continues at coordinate 32,718 of CAUYSK010098794.1, forward strand.
TTTTATAAAGTGGTTTGTTTTATTATCTGGGAAAGTAAGTACTCAAACCCTGACAATGTTTTTTCTTTATCAAAAATTTCTAGGCTAATAATCAAAAAAATAATTAAGAGAAAAAGTCACAAGGAGAAAAATGTGTTTGTGTATGCATATATTTGCATATTTATTTATTTTTTTGATTAGGCATAGACAATTTTTGGAGGGCACACAAGAAACTATGATAATTACCTCTAGGGAATGAGACTGTTGGAAATACCATTATGAGTGAGACTTTTCACTTTGGATCATTCCTCACTATTTATATATTCTTTTAAAAATAAATATGCATTTTTAATAATTAAAAACAGTGTGTGATTTTATGTGCCAGAAACCCAAGCCTGTGTGAGAGCATAGCCTGTATTTCTCAACTGTGGCTCCACATTAAAATTACTTGGGGAGCTTTTAAGAAATATGGATGCCCAGGGACCTGCCCCCAGAGATTCTGATTTCATAGTCTGGGGCAGGGCCTAGGACATCAGCAGACTGTAGAAGTTCCCCAGGTGGTTCTAATGTGCAGCTCTGGCTGAGAACCACTGCTGTAGATGATGTGAGGCTTAAAAGGGTCCCCAGAAGGCCACTGTGATGAGGCATTTTCAGAATATAATTACTTGGGGATGCAATCCAAAGTAATCCATCACTTCTCTGTCAGGCTGAGTGCTGGCATGAGACTGAGAGCAAACAAGTCCAAGGGGAGATATGGAAAAGAACTTTGCTCAACATGTGTAAAAGTATCCATCTCTGTGGGAGGCCTCTGCATTGAAAGGTACACTCACTCAGGCTCCCTCAACACATGAGGATTCTTGTAAACTAGTCATGGCCATGAGGGATCCAGGAATCTCATGGAAAACCAGGAACAGCAAAACAGCTGCTCCTCAGGAGCCCGGACTGTGGTTGGTACTGGAAGTTTCCAACAGAGCTTCAGGAACAGAGTTATTTTGAGACTCTCCCATAGGAGGCTTTCAAACTTCTTTCATCTGGAGAATCACTTTGTTAAAATGAAATGGCTTTGGGAAGTCTGATCTGGAAAACAGATTGGAGAACTAGTCTGACCCACTTACCTCCTCCGCAAAAACCCCTGCCTGAAGAAACCCAAGCAGCAGCTGGAAACCCAGTATTTGTAGTTCACTACCTCCGCTTCCTTTTCTGTGTGTCTTCTTGGGATGCTTTTCCCTATCAGCTGATTCTGCCTCTACATTCCCCACCAGCCCAGTTAGCCCACGATAGTCTGTTCCTGGTTGAGCAAGATTTTCCACACCAGATGGCTACACAGATGGAGTCAGGTGTCCTGGTCCCCTGGGTCAGAGAGGGGGTGGGGGGAATAAGAAGAAATGGGGTGCCTGGGATTGAAGGTGAAGGGTATGGGGGAGGTAGTTTCCCTTAGAAAGAGAGAGTGGATAGGACATGCACCATGATTAAGCTGTCTGGGGCAACCACTAAGTCAGCCCTCAGTGAACGCTGAACTGGAGGGTGGATTTCAACAAGTGTGAAACTGCTTAAATCCAAGTAAAGATGCTAAGGGGAAGCCTGTCAAGAATATGTAAAGGTCCCTGCACCCTGAACATCTCCAAAGGTCTTCTCTGGTTCTAAGAATCTAGGCTTTTAAAAGGTCTTAACAGCCTAGGAAGTCAGGAGAATTAAATTCATTACCCTTGGGTTGGGATCTGTGCCATGTGTAGTTATTGTGCACTTGAAATGAGGCAAGTCCAAACTGACGTGTGGTGTAAGTGAAAATACGCACAGGATTTCAAAGCCTTAGTGTGAAAAAAAAACCCCTAATATTAGCAATAATAATTTTTATATTCATTGCATGTTGAAATACTATTTTGACTATAGTGGATGAAATATATTATTAAAATTAATTTCACCTGTATTACTTTTTAAAAATGTTATTTTATGGATTGAATGTTTGCATTTCCACAAATTCATATGTTGAAGTCCCAACGCTCAAGGCCATGGTATTTGAAGGTGGGGCCTTTGGGAGGTGATTAGGTTTAGATGAAGTATTGAGGGTGATATCCCCATGATGAGATTAGTGTCGTTATAAGAAGAGGAAGACAGACCAGAGCTCTCTTTCCCTAACAGTGTGAGGATACAGGGAGAAGGTGGCCATCTGCAACCCAGAAAAAAAGTCCTTGCCAGGGAACAGAATTGGCTAGCACCTTGATCTAGGATTTCCTGTCCTTCAGAATGGTGAGAAATAAACGTGCTATTGAAGCTACCCAATCTGTGGCATTTTGATACAGTAGCCTGAACTGATTAGCACACATGGCTAGTAGAATATTTAAAATTATGTATATGGCTCACGTTACCTTTCTAATGGACAGTGCTGGATTGGATGGTGCCTCTGACATTTCCCCCTGCTCAGGTATGGCTGTTAAGATCTGTGTGTGAACTACAGCTCTTTCCTGTGGGGCCCACATCAATATCCTGTCCTCAGTTTGTAATCAGAGCTGTGGAAGTTTATCTTATTCTGACTCTTGGTCTTTCTGCTTCGTAGTAGACTTCAGCCCAGTTCCTTTTCTCAACTAGCACCACTTAATCCTCTCCTGTGATTTCCCAACATCGCACACCCACTTGGTATTGTTTGTGGCTCTGCCCCGGCAAGTGCTTACAGAACTTTCCTCTGCCTCTTCACCTCTGTTGCCCTTTCTGACTAGTTTTTGCCTCCCTTTCTAGAATTGGCACACAACAACAGATTCGCATTTGCACTCTTACCCATTTTTACACATGTCTTTTTGCGGAGAAGTGTGTTCTAGCCAGCAGCCCTTCCTTTGAGATAAGTGATTGCTTCTTAAAGCCTCTTTGCTGTTCACTCTGTTTCCCCGTGGAATGAAGTTTGCAGGTGAGACTGAGTCACCTCCAGAAGTGTATCTACTTCAAGTATTAATGCTAATAATAAAAAAAGCTACCATTGTCAATTATTGAGTTCTTATTACTGGCCAGGATCTGTACTAGGTACACTATAGACATTCTCATTTAATCCTTGCAACAACCCAACAAGGCATGTGCTATGATCCCCATTACAGATTGGAAAAATTAGGCTCAATGACGTTATATGCCTTGCTCACAGATCACTGCTGTTAAATAGTGGATCTGGAATTTAAATCCAATCTGTTCCCAAAGCCTTTGCCCTTACCCACTACGTATATACTGCCTCCCACACACTACGTCGCCTCCCACACACTACGTCACCTCCCAAGTTGGGCAACCAAGTTGGAATTTAATGCTGCATAGCAAGTGAAGTCTATAAGAAAATTTGCTGAAATGATGACAACACTATGCATTTGGGTACTGTTTTGATGAATTTCCAGTTGACATCTGACTTTCACGAAATTCTGTTAAAAATGGAAGAATGAACTTTATGAGCCCTATTTCACACACTAGAAAAACTGATCTCCAGGGAGATAAAGTGATTCGTTCAGGGTCACTATGTTAAGATCCCAAACCAGATAAGAACCTAGTTCTGTTGAAATGTTTATTTTCCTTTTTCCATGCTCATCAGTGTGTCCTTGGGCATTGCACTGTCTGGATGATAGAAATTTGTGGCAAATCTTTTGTTGCTATGGCTGATTTCATCTGCATTATGTGAAGAGTTTGTAGGTACTGATTCACTTGAGTTTCTCAGCTGTAGGCATGTCAGTCTCTTTCATCCAACAAGCATTACCTGAGGCCAAGACTGGCCATGCACTGTGCTAAAAGTGGGAATGGAAGGGTGGGTAAGACACGACTTTGTCCTGAGGAGACCACCTTCTGTGGGAGAGTACTATTGTCCCATGGAAAAGCATTGTCCTGATGGGATATAAAAAACTGTGAGAAGCATAAAGGGAGAAGGAAATAAATCTGCCTGAGAAGGTTTCATGGTGAAGGGGACTTCTTGGTCTCAATGGACTGGGTTTAGAGATGAAAAGCCTGAATCACTGAGAGTTCTGCAAAGGATCTCATAATTTTTTAACTTCATTAGGTTTCCTAAAAATATGCTTATTACCACAGCTCCTTAGAGAGTGGTAGCATAAATTATTTATTGGAATATTTAAAATATTAACATCAGTAAATTCCACAGTAGCTTCACAAATATTCTGCCCAGTTGGATAAGACAATTTAAAATAATGGTTTTCAAGTTACTCAAGCTTCTCAATTCTACAAAGCTGGTAAAAATTCTTGGACACAAATAAGAAGCCCAGAATAATCATCTCAACTCACTAACCATCAGGCACTGCAGACAGAGGAGGACTCTCTCTCTAGTATTTCATGTCCTTTTATTCATGTAAAGAAGTATTTTTTTCTCACAATGGATACTTAGAGTGTTTGTCTCTTCAAAACAAGTGTAAAATTCTTGTTGGTGCCACTGAATTTTATGAACTGAATATCGAGAGCTCAGATGTATACTCTGATATGTTTGGACTATTTGGAGGTAGAAGGAAAAGAACTTTCCAAGTTTAGAAATTAAAACTTGTCAGAGCCAAACCCTTGCGGCAGCCCAAGAGGAGACTGCCCTCCATTCTACTTATGACTCGGATTTTTGGATGGCCGATACCAGGCTAGACCTAGAGCCTAGACAATGGAGATCTTAGGTATTTCTGGCTGAGAAGAAAGATCCTATCATGTGACCTCTTCCCTTTCATGCTTCAGTCAGTTGTTTGGTTTATCTTCTGGGTGTGACCGAATAGATTTACACCCTCTACTTGTAATCAGGATGGAATGTTTCTTCTGATTCTTGACTCACTGAAGAAGAAGGTCCAGATCTACAAGGCTTGGAGAGTTTCAGAACTGGGATAAAATCTTGATAGCTCTGGAAGAGCATTTTTCCCTCGAACAGCCTTTAAAGGATAGAACAAGGAGCAGAAGGTACTAGAACAGCTCATCAGCACTGAGGATTTTTGGCGAATATCAATATTTTGTTAAGAATATAAAAATGAATTGCTTGACAGAGGTGTTCACAAATACAATGGGCTACCTGGGGAGGAAGTGAGCTCCTTGTCACTGGTAGTATTTAAGTATAGGCTGGCCAGGCATATACTGGGGAGTCACTTATAAGGCCCTAAGATCCCTTCCAACTTCTAGATTTTATTATTTGCAGATCCTTGATTTATCCTGTGTGTGTCTCTATGCTTGCAGTTAGCATATTGTTCTATGATATATTCAGATATGTGACTCCCCCACAAGTTTGAAAACTCCTTGAAGAAAGGGAGAGACAATATTTATTCTTTTTTATTCCAAGCATTTAGCACAGTGACTAGCATGTAGGAGACACCAAGTAAATATTTGCCAAATGAATGAGTGAATTCATTTTGTATATCAATCTTTATATATTAATATTTATGTGTATCCTGATTATAGTGTCAGTTATCAGCAAGTAAACTTGCTTGCTATGATGGTGTTCGTATTTCTTAGAACCAAGGATTGCTTGAATATCTGAATGTTGGAATATGCCACCTGATTCCCCAAACATGGCATTTCTGGTTAATTAATTCCCTCTCCAAAGATGGAGCCATGTAATGGTAGTTAAGGCAGAGTCAATGTATGATCAGGGTTTTTCTGAATTTGTATATTTACATCAAGTCCCCAGTGCCAGAAATGGCCCCAGAAGTGGCAGTTAGAGGTCCAGATGTAACTTGGCTGCATTAGGTGGCAGGTTTTCCTGTGAGTAATCAGGAGTATAGTTTCACCCCAAGCTTGGGAAAGAGGCAGGCGTGTGAGGGGCAGGGACTCCAACGGCATGCTGGGCAGAGAGGCGGGTACACAAGCCGAAGTGGGAGCACAGGTGGGGGAATCTCAGCGAGTTACACTGGATGAGGAGGTCAGAATGGGGCCAGGAAGCAGGGGCAGGTAGGGTGTGGTTTGAGGTTAGAGAAATTGTTAAAGAAGCAGAGGAGGTGGGTGAGGTTGTAAAAAGAATACTTTTCAAAGGGATATGTTAAGCTGAGATACACTTGTGCCAAACACCACCATTCATTCATATATTCATTCATTCACCAAATCTGTATTGAGTACCTACCTTGTGACAGCACTGTGCAAATGCTAGGGATACAAATACAAATAAGGTAGGATCTCTGCTCTCAAGTGCGTAAACTATGAACTAAACTCTATAGACATATTAACAGACAACTGCAATACAGCATGATCAATGCTATGGTGAGTTAAGCACAGAGAGCCTATGGAAGCCTCTGGGGAACACATAAAAAAGTCTAAGAGGAGATATGAAGGATAAGTTGTATTAATAATTAGTAAGGTGAAGCCAGGAGTGGTGGCTCACACCTGTAATCCTAGCACTCTGGGAGGCCGAGGCGGGCGGATCGTTTGAGCTCAGGAGTTCGAGACCAGCCTGAGCAAGAGCAAGACACCATCTCTACTAAAAATAGAAAGAAATCAGATGGACAATTAAAAATATATAGAAAAAATTAGTCCGGCATGGTGGCGCATGCCTGTAGTCCCAGCTATTCGGGGCAGGAGGATCACTTGAGCCCAGGAGTTTGAGGTTGCTGTGAGCGAGGCTGACACCACGGCACACTATTCAGGGCAGTAGAGTGAGACTCTGTCTCAAAAAAAATAAAAAAATAAATAAAAAATAATTAGCAAGGTGAGGAGGGTGGACAGAAAGAACAATCTCACTAGAACTCTAGGAATGGCTGAATATACAAAAGACAAAAGAGGGGTGCTTACTCAGGGATTGCAAATACCTTGCAATAGTTGGGCCTTATATGCCATGTTAAGTAGTCCAGGTTTTTTCCTGGGAACAATGAATCACTGGAGCATTTTAATCCGAGAGTGACATGATCAGATTTGTGCTTTAGAAATACTACTATAAAGTAAATTGTGGAAAACGGACCGGAGGAAAGGAAGACCAGTGAGGTACTTGAAGCTGTTACAGTGTCTCAGTAAGAGACGATGGTGGCTCCACAAAGGCTGAGGCAATGAAAACGGAAGCAGATGGATGCTTACACATTTGAAGGTTAGAATGGACAAAGTTTGGTGATCAATTAGATGGGAGATGTATCAATCAAGGATGGCCAGGTTTCTGGCTTGGGCAGCTAGGTGGATGGCTCACTCTAGAGGCAGACTGGCAAGAGAGGAGGATGTGTCAGTTTCAGGAGATCTCTGGTCTGGGGGAGCCAGAGAGCGAAACCTCCTTAAGTCCAAAGGGTCAATTCTGCTGGCCTGTCTCACGCCACTCTGTCAGGGTAGACAAGTCTCCTTTGGGAGCTTAATGAGATCTAATACCTGGCTAGGGTCCTTAACCACGTGGCCATTATCATTTATTCATCTATTCTGTCAACTAATATGTATTAAATGCCAATTATATATTCATAGTGTCCTAGTATTCCATAGACTCCAGCGTCCATCTGCACAGGTAGCCTAGCTCTAAAAAAGCGATTCTCAAAGTCAGAATTATAGCTGTAAGTTTTCAATAATCTTTCCTATTCACCCCCCCCAACTTATCATGCATATTATTGTTTGTGCTGTCATGTGCTGTTTCCACACTTCCTGTTCCCATGGTTGCATTACTTTTTTTTTTTCATTAAATTCCCATGGTTGCATTTAATTTCAGTTTCCTGTTCATGGACTTAGTCTTTGATAGAGTTTTGACTTGGATAGAGGTTAAAGACTTTATAGAAAACTCTGACTAAGTTGTTTTATATGGCCTGGGGCCTGAAAACTATTTTCTAGACTCCAGAGTTTCATGAGCAACTCTGGGGCTTCATGTAACTCAAGGGATGGTTTCCGAAATAGCTGTGATTGATCAAATTCTTCCTTGCAGTACTTGCGCGTGATACAACTTCATTTCACTTTTGGTGCTTGGCTTTCTCAATCTGAGGTGTGAAATTCAAGCATTGGAGAAACCAGCAGGGGTTGAGGTTGAAGTTAATAAAATACTCAACTGAGCCAACTACATAGTTGAGATTAATAAAATAAAGTGGGTGGATGCAAGAGCCTAACCTCACACATCAAGAAGATAATCATCCTGCAGCTCTGTTTCAGGGGCCAGGGGTGCTTAGGCCATTGAGCCAAGAGGGATAGGGAATCTACTTTGAAAATCACTCGTCAATTAATCAGTAAAGCCTATGTTTGTCAAACAAAGCTCTTAGAATCTCTAACTCACTTCTCAAGGATACTGCAAAGACTAATGAAATGATTTCTATTTATCAGTCTGTTGTAAATAAATATTGCTTTTTAAGGATGTAGTATTAGTGTTAATGTTATTTCGTAATCTATAAAGATACAAAATGTTTCATATTTAGTTCAGTTGATTAAATGATGATACTAGTGTGACTATGGCCCAGGGTTGAATTTCTACTCCAGATATGTTTTTAGTTTTGCATGGGGAACATGTCTTATTCAATGGCACACTCCCTCTTGGCCCAATCGGCCACTTCTCATGTTTTGAGGCTAATGTCTCAGCTGACTAATGGTAAATAAATGCAGCTTCCTCACTCCACTGACATGGGTGTATAGGGTGCTTTTGTATGTAAAAGCACAGTATCATAGGCTGCAAGTCTTAAAAGTCTAAACAGGTCTTTGACATCTAGTCCTAATTCTTTCATTTAAAGTTGGGAAAATTAAGCCCAGAGAAAGTAAGCATCTTTCCCAAATTCACCCAGTTAGTGCCAGAGTCAGCGCCCAAATCTGGGTTTATTGATAAGTCCAATGTTCTCACTATTGCATGGTGTCACATTTACTCTGGTCTAGGATTCCCTTCGAAAAACTTTTGGATTGAACACAAATCCCTAGTGAGCTAGTACCCAAGGCATGCACTACAATCTTTGGAACCTCCTGGTATTTCATCAGAGACTTTTGTTTGTTGCAACTCCTATGAGTACCACACTTCTCTAGGCAGACAGCCAAAATGCAACAAGTCAATTTGCTTTGTCTGCAGTGCGGCAGGCAGCGCAAGAACCTGCAGGGCAACTGTGAACAGCATTCTAGGGACCAAATCAAGCCAGCTGGTCTGATTACAGCAGATGATAATCGGTGCCCATCCTAATTAGGCTGACAGGATTTCTGCCATGGCGGATGTCCCACTTGCTGCATTCACAGATGTGGTGAATCAGTCATGTTCAATTACTCAACCACTTTCGTTTGAGGATCTGCTACATGAAGAGTGTTATTAAGATCTCTTTATATAATAATATGAGCAAAAGTTTGGCCAAGAGTTGTAACTAGCCCAGATATAATTTATACATAAAGATTCCGCAGGCTGGGCTTCTCAGAGGCGGCCAGTGGAGTGAATGACCTTTTTATGAAAGCCAAGTACCCTTGTGACATGTGCCTTTCTGTCATGGTTTTCAAGAGGACATGGAAAATTGGTCTCTATGGTCCCTCTTGGCTATGGGATTTTCTTTTAAAACAATATTATTGCATACTTTTTTTCAGACTGCAAAAGCGATATATGTTCATTGGTGCAATAGCAGAAAATTACAAAGAAAATAAGAAGTAGTCATAATTCCAATACAATGATAGAACAAATTTTTAGTTCAAACTTTTACAGTTTGTTTTTTAGGCATATAGAAGAGCATTTATCTTTTTTTTTTAATAAAATTAAGATCCCACTGTATTCTGCCCTGAAATTCTAGGAATCTATAACACATATAGAACTAAATAGTAAATTTCTTGCCCAAAGCCTAGCAAGGAATTTGACAGTTGCTCCATAAACATTTGGTAACTGAATGGAGAGAGAAATCCGGTTTGTGGGCTGGAGCAACCTCATACCCACTCAGACCGTGCCCAAATCTTGACAAGCTTTGCATGCCAAAGGAATGTAATGAACTAGAAACTGACCACTTCCTTCAAGAAAGCTTCGCTTTCCCAAGAGAGCACCAGAAGTAATTTATGTTCATTTTTGTGCTCCTTATGTATTTCAGGAGATTTCATTTGATCTGAGAGCTGTACATATAAGGGACTTGTTGGAAGCATGGACCTCAGTGAAAAATGGCCTTTGGAGGAAGAAACCTGGTTGTCGCATGCTGGAATTCATCATTTTGCCAACACCAGAGGGGGTATGGCTGCTTTTGATGTCTCTGATATGCGTGGTACTCTTCAACTCCTGCACCTCACTATGTCAACCCAGCTGTATGCTCAGTACGTGCCCGGTGCTGTTTGTCCTTTCAAAAGCAGCCAGGTGGAGAGGAGAGCGCATGGACTTTGAAGTCAGACAGACCTGGGTTCAGATCCTGAATTTACTAGGCATAAGCTATATGGCCTTGAGGAAATCTATTGTTTCCTGGGCTCTAACATGGGAATAAGAATGCTTACTTTGCAGAGTTGAGAAAAGTGCCATCAGCTATCATTTACTGAGCCCTTGCCCTGGCCAGGTAGAACTTGGTCAAACATCTTCAAGCAGCTAACATGTGTCAGGCACTGTGTTCCTGCTTTGCTCATCTCTTCCCCTCTCAACAACCCTGTAAGCATTCAAGCTGCGGATAAAGCAACCAGTATAAACAGAGTAGGTCAACACCCCTTCCCTTCTCTTTCTTTGTCTGATCACTTGATTAATATGACTCAGCATTAAATGTCCGGGATATTGTCACTTTCCTAGAACGGAGCATACAAATCTAAGAACCATGGAATGATACAGAGTTCTGATCCTCTGTTGGGTATAAGAGTCCACTTCCTGCCCCAACCCCCAAATCTGATAGAGATCTACTTTGGTGGTAGAAGTCTGTTTTCAGCACATTTGTAGCATTTCATTCAATGACCCAAAACACTCCCTCATGTGCCCCATCTCTAAAATGGGGTAACTTATATAGCAACAAACATCTACAGAGCTTCTGCACTCTACCAGGGTACATCTTCCAACCAAGATTGCCGCCACAATGGAAGAATCTCCAAAGGGAAGATTGGAAGCAGAATGGATGCTCCAAGGAGGAAATCTGGATATGTTCTATCCCCAAATTGACTGCTGTTTGTGCCTGTGCACGGTCACATTGTTATGCTAGCCACATTTTAGAAGTTTGTAAGGCAGTGTGTTCCCCCAGCCCATGGAATTAAGGTGAACCTCCTTAGCTCAACACATAGTCCTTCCCAATCTGACCTCTGCCTGTCTCTCAATACTCATCTCCTGCTGCCTGTCACTATAGCTACCCCCTTCCCTCACGCTGGGTTGACCTCCCTCTGCATCCTTGAACACATCATGCTCTCATGCACCTGTGAGCCTTTGCAAAGGCTGTTATTAATATGTGTCTTCTACTTGGCCAGTTCCTACTCAACTTGAAGCTTCAGCTCAAGTCATCTGTTCTAAGATCTCTTCCTGCTGCCGCCTCCTACCCACTCCCATCCTGGTGTGACTGAGAGGCCCTCCTCAGTGCTGCTACAGCACTTATCACATGGTGTTGCGATTGTCTGTATCCTCAACAGCACGTGAGCTTCTCGAGCAGACATCTTGTTTTGTTCATCCTTGCATCCCTTTCACTGCAGCATGGCAAATACTTCGTGCACAACTGATGGGGGGCTAGCTGGATGGTTGGATGAATGAATGAATGAATGATGGTCAGGACCACATCCTCCCATATCTCTGCCTTCCTCGAGAGCCTTTTTTGGCTGTGGCAACCCACTAGTTGCACAACCACTTCTGGCACCACCACATCACTTCCCTTGCTTTCAGCGCACTGATAGCATTTCACTCAATGACCCAAGGCTTGTTCACCAAAGCTTGAAGGCAGAGAAGAGACAGGAAGTGTCGCTTGCCCATTGGTGCTTGGGGCTTTTGTGACCCAGGCAATAGAATCATGCATCATAGAATTTTAGAACTGAAAGTAGCCTTGGGGATCACTGTAACTAAGGAGTGGCTAAAAACCACTTATTGCGACTGGCTCCAAGCACTACCACATCCCTCTGCGGAGTTCATCAGGTCACGTATCTACAATCTTTGGGTGAATCTGGCCATTAGGCAGGGGAACCAGACCTGTGTCTAGATCTGTCTAAAGGGGAGGCACTGCTCTTGAGTAAGTGGTGAGCTTCTGATGATTTTCGTTCTGGTGGGAAACAGATGTGGTGATATCTGGTCCCAGTCCAGATAATCAGTCTGCAAGGACGGAGATGTCCAAGCCAGAGTGTGGCAGTGTTGTGGGATGTGGGCAAAGCAGTCACAAGGAATCACTGTGGCTGACATTTGAAATTCCTTGTGGGTGGCCGGTACTAGGGTGGTTCTCAGAGGCCTGGGCAGAGATTCAGGAAAGATGCAGGTCCTAAGAGTACTGAACAGGGTGCCAAAATGGGAACCTGGTGAATCTTGAAGTGGGATGAGGAAACTCGCACTCAGAACCAAGTGTGCTAACCCTGCTGTGCCAGAGCTAAGTCAGACATGGGCCAATTACGAAGCAATATTTTAAACCATTTATTAAGTATATACTATTGCCAGATATTACACTAAGCATTTGTGGTATAGATATAGACTATCTCAATTAGTTCTCACAACAACTCATTCTCATTTTATAATGAAGAAACAGGCTTCAGAGGCTGAGAAACTTGTGTAAGGTCATTCAGCTCATCAATGGCTTAGATGATATTTGAACCTAGATCTGTCCAACCCCAGCCACCAGAGGCTGCTGTCCCTCAATTCACTCTCCTACACGCTCTACTCTGCCTTTGAGGTTTAAGGCTTTTGTGGTCCGTCACAATCTTTTATTGCTGGTTATTTGATTATCACAGCAGAAAAGAAAACCAGCTCTGAGCAGGGCCAGAATATAAACAGTGTTGTAGCAACATGTGAATTATCATCCAAGCCCACGCAGGACTCTGTCCCCAGCCGCCTCAGCTAAGACCTTGACCCACCTGCTCAACATCTTCCTTGACACCCGGGTTCCCTAGCCCACCTCTCCCCACCACTGGCTAGTCCCAGCTGCTCTATCTCTGAGGCCTAATGTGGGCCAGTTTGCAGTTCTCATGAAGTACCAGGGAAAGTCCTGGAAGTGGCCAGGCCTGGGGGTTTTGTTCTTGGCTTCGTGCAGTCCTCAGAGAATTGCATTGTCTGCCAGGCAGGCTCAGTCATCCTGAGTCCCAGGCCTTAGGCAGATCCACACAACATCTGCCCTTGTGTTATCCTCAGAGCATCTCCAGGCTGCAAGTGGGGTAAAATAGCCTCCAAGCTGGCTGGGAAGAACCTAGCATGTCTGGGAGTGACAAGGAGTTTCTGAAGGAAAGTCCCTCTGCCACTCCTGCTTCCTACTCTCTTAAGAATGTCCCTGATCTGGGTTTTCAAACTTATTATAAAGATCTGGAGCACATTTTCCAAATGAAATAGCATGTAGTCCCTGACATATAAACGGGAAGGGGGGCCGTGTTTGGCCAGAGTCCTGTTTCTGACTGTCACATTGCAAGTCGATTGGACTGTTCCTCTGATTTGCCAGCCACCATGTCTTCCATGTGGGATTTGGTACAGGATAAGAGGTCCTTCTCAGCAAATCCATAAAATATTTCTTCTTCCTGTTATAGATGTTCTCACTCAGCTGTTTGGGAAGCCTGGTGTCATCCACTCTTCCCAGGGGATGCAACCTGCTTAAGCTCCTCATTAGAGAAGAGGCAGGAAGCCTGAAAAACCTAACCTGGCAGTGCAGGCCAGGTGCATTGCAGAAATTCAGTGGTACTATTCCCATTATGGTTATAAAAACAGGAAGGAGCAGATTTCCCTTCTGGTGTCTTCTGGGGTCAGGGACAGTTTTAACATTGGTCAGGGAGGAAGGAGGCCACTTTTTCTGAGAGCAATCTGTGTGCCAAGCATTGTCATGTATATTACTTCATTTTATTCAAACCCTCATTGAAATCTTGTGAGGTAGTTACTGTCAACTCTATCTTGCAGATGAGGAAACAGAGTCTTGGAAAGGCATGTTCACTAAGCCGAGTTCATACAGCAAATGGCAGCAAAGCTCACAGTCGAGCTCAGGTCTTAACACTCCAGAGCTGTTGTCTGTCCATTTCTGTCTGTCGGTTTCAAAGGGAAACATTCTTCTGTATTTCCACCTTTCTGTGGAGTTTGATCCTTTTTGTCTATTCCTCTTGCATACTGTGTGGTTAAGCTGTGACTGTAGCGGAATCTGTTATCCATGATCTCCTATTGGCACTTGTTTCAGTAAGTTCCGTAAAGGCTATCATCTGTTCCAGCCTTTTCATTTTACAGAGAAGAGCATGGTCTAGGCAGGTTTGGAGACTCATCCAGGATTGAAGGCAAAGCTAGGCCTAGAGTCCAGACCTCTGCCTCTCCTCCCACCACCTACACGGTGCTGACTGCTGAGGCATTAGCTTCCTGGGAAAACGACTTTAATGGGAAAGAAGGCAGACCCCCGTGCAGTCCAAGACTATTTGCAGCTTTGAAAAGAAGCAATTCCCTCTCAGGCCTCCATCTAGGATGCTGGGTAGAAAATGTAAGATCAGGATGATCTCTGCATTTCAGCAGAAACTCACATTCATCCTATAGATTATGTTTTTTAATAGTTTAGTCATAGATTTCAACTGCAGCAAATGTTTTTGCCCTTAATCTTAACACACGGTATTTTGTTTGATTTCACTCAATAGATCCAACTGAATATAAGTTGGAAATGTATCATTTTTTCTGCAGGGACCTTTTCCTGTGTGTATTTTTAGAATCATTCTTTATTCTGATTCATGTCCGTGTACTCCTTCTAGTAGCTTCTTGGCTTAGCCAGAGTTTATTTCCTTTGATATGATGTTGAGTGAGGATTCTTTTAAATCTTCATCTTTGTACTATACTTGGAAAAGGAATTAGGGTGTGGGGGGCCAGGCTGGATGAATCTAATTTGTTTATATATTTCAAAAAACACCTTGCTTTTGTTAATAGCATCTCCTGCATTGGTATTTGAATTTTTTTTTTTAGAGAACATATTTAGCATTTTTACCAGAATGAATCCTTGGCTTCCTGTCAAAATTACTATCATTTCATCTCTTGGGTTGTATTGTTTCTGCTAAGGATAATGATTTTTTTCAGGTGAGATATAGTTAACTATTTTTCCAATGGAGCCCACTGCATTCTTCCAGAAGTTATAAAACAAAGCAGTTATCTGAGGCTTGATTTTCATTAAGGAAAATAAAGCAACTATGTTTTATTTCTCCCTTTTATCAAGGATTATAATGAAGTGGGGTTGTGCTAAAGGAAAGAATATTAACCCTAAGAGAACAAGACATGTGTTTTGGGCCAGTTTGGCCTGAGAGTTAATGTTGTGGCCAATTAATTGCAAATTTCTTTTTGATGAAACCTTACTGGTGAACATGCATTTGTCCTTGATGTCATTGTTGACTTGTCCTAATAGGTACAAACAAGAGATAAGGATAACAGAATATAGTCATGCTGCACTCAGGCAGCCTTGGTCCCACTCTACCCTCCTAAATCAGCCCTGCCCATGCTCCCCAGGGAGCAGAGGGAGGAGGGAGGGCATTGCTTCTCCACTCTGTTCTGTTGTTAACTAGCAGAGAGCCTCCAGAAGACAGAAGGCTACATGCAGAGAAGATGAGCAAAGGGCAATGCCAGGGAAGAGAGGAAGGCAGAAGGATGACTCATCCCACTTCTTTCTGCCGTTCATGCTTGCAATTGGTGACCTTCCCAGGCGCTGGGGATGGGAAGGCCATGCACAGATCCTAGTGGGCTCTGGCTACCATTCTAACTTGTTTTCATGGCATTTGTGTAGCTCTTTCTTGCAAAGAGAAATGATAGCATACTTTGGCTGGAAAAAACTTCTCCCCATGTGGCATTCAGCCCCTTATCCATCTCTGGGAGGAAGAAGCATATCTGTGTGGGACTCAATCTCTTCCACTTCACCACCAGACTAAGTGGCTGTCTAACCCCTGGGGGCCTCAAAGTCAGAGCAGCCTATAAAGGCCTCTCCTCCAAATAGAGCGTGCAATCAATGCACTCTGCCATCTCTGCAGCAGAGGCTGCCCAGGGGCTGACGGCATTGCCAGATTGCTGCAGATCATGTTCCCAGCCCATAGCTGGAGTCCTTGCACACTAAGCAGCAGATCAGTGATGGGTACTGTGCTAAGGATGTTTCTTCTAGCACCCCAAACCATTTAGAGTGGGCTATCAGCTCTAGAAATGCAACTAAGAATTCCTTTGAACCCAGAGTGATGTCCAATGTTGCAATATAGCCATACATCATTTACTGAGAAATGAAAGTTCCGAGTTTTCCAGATAACTGAAGCAGAACCCTTTAAAAATATACAAAAATGTACCTTTTGTTTAAAATTTTACTGTTTTCTAATAGTTGATAAGACCTTTTTTCTGTGACTTTTTAATACACTCTCTTGTCCTACTAAACAGAGAATAGTCATACCCCAGCTAATGATTGGGAGTGGAATTTTTTTGCCTTTGATTTGGAATCCGTAACAACATATCCAATTCATTTAAACAGGTCATATGCACATTTAGATATGCCTAAAAGAATCTGTACTAGGACACCCAAGAAGTTGTGGATGGTGTTTCAGTTTGGGGATAGAGATTAGAATAGGACAGGAAAGGAACTTATTTTTCAGTTTATACCCATCCATACCGTTTTTTCCTTTACTCAAACATACCTTATTTGCTTATATAATAAAAATAGATTTAAAACATTTAGAATAATATAAAGAAAGAAAGAATATTAAAGCTAGGAGTTGGATCCCCACCCAGACCAGTTTCCAAAAGCCCATTCATCTCATGATGTGTTGGAGCAACAGTAACAGTGGCCATTAGACACCAGCCCCCTATGTAATCTGTTTCCATGGAAAACCTCGCCCTCAGCCCCAGTAATATTTCCTTTTTGCTGCTTCCTCCCCACATATCCCACCCTCTAATAAATAAGCTGCCCTAGAAACAGGAGCAGGCACTCTTTCTTGCTGTTTGCAGCAGCCATGGCAGCAGGATGGCCACTCTCCACCCGGGGCAGTAAAAAGAGAGCAGTCTTGCATGCTCCCGCCCTTTATGCGGGAAGAAAATGAGCATTTATTAAGTATCCACTGTGTGCCAGACACCATGCCTCGTCTGTCTCTTACCTTGCCTATTTTGTTCTCCCAACAATCCAATGAAATAAGTAATAGTGTCAGGAAACTGAGGCTCTGAGAGGGTTAGTAACATCTCTGAGAAATTACCCCAATACCAACTGACAAAGCTGAGATGCTAACTTACAAACCTGTGCACTGTCCATTGTAACCCAGTTCTCCCCCACCCCCCACAGCAGAACCATTTCTCTATAAAAGGCCTATAAAAGTCAAGTGTGGATAGGCACTTTGGACATTGCCCTGAGATTCAATAAGGTCTTGTGTCATGGAATCTCTTATTAGAAGGCACTGGTCACCTCCGTATCTTCAGTGCCCACACAATGCCAGAAACATGGTCCATTCCCAATAAATGTTTGTTTAACAGGAAACATTATTGTTCACTCTGGGTCTGCTTCCTAAGACAGAAAATTGGAATCATGTATTTTAGAAAATTTTCAACAGCAAATGTTGAAACAAGAGAAATGTTTTCTCATTAACCCTCAGTTGATTAGGAAATTCAAATACTTAAAGTGCTGTAAGGAAAGTTCCCAGCTTACAAGTCATCCATTTACACGAACAAATTGAAGCTGGCAGGTGGGGGTGGGGGGTCCCTTGTGAGTTAGAACAGATGGGCAGGCTCCAGAACTTAACCACCCTGTGGAACATGGGCGAAACTCTTCACAGGGGTGAACCTGTTGCCGGCTTCATACAGCCAACTTTCAAGCAAGCTTTTATAACACAAACTAAATGTCAGAGACAATGAACATTCCCCTAATTTAAACATACTCTGTGGTTAGTATTTTCTTTCAGTAACTCAAAGTTGTTGAAAGAAAGAAAAGAGCCCATTTGAGTCAGCTGTAAAGGAGCATGGCATCCAACAATAACTAACATTTATTTGATTTTTATAATGTGATAGTCTCTTTTCTAGGGGCTCTGAATGCATTAGTTTATTGCACTCTCACCATAACCATGTGTTAGGTATGATTATTATCTCCATTTTTACACAAAACTAAGGCTGGCAGAAATTAAGATACTAGCTAATGTTGGAGCTGGTGTTAGAACCCAGGTCTGGCTGATCCCAAAGCCCTCTACAGACCTTCTCTTTTGGAACACAAATGCTATTTGCTTCTTGATATGACGGGAAACTGGAGAAGACATTCTGCATTCTGCAGACTGTCCATCTGAGGCCATCCACTCACAGGATTAGGGGCCAAAAGCTGCTCTTAGGACAAAGAACTGACATTGGAATTGGCAATGGCAAGGCCTTTCTTGACCTGGACAAGAGCTACTTTGGCAGAGTGAGGTAGAAACCTGTTTGGACTGCTTGGAATAGTGAAAGGAAGAATGGGCACTAGCAGTGTAGACAATCCTTTCAGTGAAATTTGTCATAAAGGGCAGCTGAGGATTTGCATAATTGCTGGAGAGACATGGAGTCAAGGAAGGATTTTTTTTTTTTTAAAAATATAGGAACATGGCAGTATGTCTGCATACTGATGGGAGTGATGTAGGATACAGGAAAATATTAATGTATATGAGAAGGAGGAAAAGCCACATGAATGGGATCTGATCACAATGCAAGCCATAATGGCCTTAGATGGCTCATCCACAGAGAAGGAGAGTAAACAAGCCAGGCAAATGTAGAGTAATTTCTGGGCTGCGCTAAGGTCCATTTTGGTCACGAATTGAAAATAAAACCAGACAGCAAAATTTTGTGCTTCTCCAATCATGCTTAGCTGAGTGCAGGCAGAGAGAAGATGGAGAATTAGATTTTTACAGGTAAATAGTATGAAAACGGCAAGGGACATGGATTTGAGGGTATATGTAAGAGAGAAATGATAGCAATGAACCTGGAAACCAAGGTGCAGAAGAAAGGAAGGGAGGTCATGAGAAGAGTCAGAGACAGAGAAAAGGTCAGGATAAGTAAGTTACACATGCTGTTAGGGTCAAGGAGACATTGGATTAAAATAACAGAGGGAACAGGCTGGAAACGCAGAAGGTGGTGGTTGGAGAGTGGAATGTTTGACACTGACCTTATGGATGGTGTCACTTGAGAGCAGGGGCCGGGATGGTCGGAGCAGGTCAAGGAAGGGAGAGGATGTGGAAGAGTTGAGAGACCAAAGTGTGAGAAGAATCCACTATGTAGACAGAGAAAAAACAAGAATTATCACAGGAACGACATTGGGGGAAGTGACAGTGAATCAGGTGCCATTATCTTCCAGGAATGAGGTGGAATAACCCAAAGGTCTGCAGATGGCTGAAATGAGTAGAGGTGGCACGTGACATGACCTGTTATTTTCAAGGAAAGTCAGGTTTTGGTCAGAGCAAGAAATTAAAAGAAATATTCAGAGCGGAAGCTGAGGATATAGGGGATTTTGCTAGTGATGAACCATGAGTTTCAGAGGACAAATGGGAAGAGTCTAGAAGGTGGGAGGAGATGGAGTGATGTGTGCAAACATTCATCCAAGCATATTCAATTCTTGGATTTGGGAGCTCAGATTATCAGGAGCAGGAAAAAGAAGAAGCTGGAGAGACAGGCTAAGAGCTCAAGAATGGCCGCGTTGGTGGGCCAGGACAGCCCCACCCCTGCCTTCCTGGGCTCTGTGAGCAATGCTGGCTAAAGTGGCTTCTTTCTGTCCTCCAGGGTGATTTATAAACCAAAAGCTGACAGTGGAAAAGCCAGAGATGGCTGAGTGTTTACAGGATGAGAGCACATTGGCACAGATCTGGGGCCTTAGGCTGCCGCAGCTGGTGCTTTGATCCCTTTGAGACAACAGAAGGTCCCCGAGGAGGCTGTCCAGGCTCTTGACCCTCCAATGGCCAGTCCTCCGAGGATGAAAAAGGGACAACCATTTATGTGCTTGCTCCTTCCTTCCCCCAACCTCTCCCTGGGTCGTCAGCTCTGGGGCTTTCTCTCCAGAGAACATCCCAAAAGCCCAGGGCCCTCCCAGGCAGAGCATTCACAGTCAGTCCTGAGGGGAGTAAATACATAACGCATCTGCCCCAGTTATTAAGGCCACTGACCCAGAGAGGGAGATTCCCATAATGTGACATTAATTACTTTAGGACTTACAGCTCTCAAAGCATAGCTACTGTTTCTACATTCTGTATTTGAAAGCAGTCGATCTTTTATAGAGTAGACGGAGTGCTGCTTTGCTCCCCTGCCTCCCTTCCCCTCCCAACCTCCTCACACACCCCTGTCTCAATGCTGTGCAGTCATCCACTAATTACTTAACTTCCAAGCCTCAGTTTCCCTATCTGTGAAATGGAGATCATTTACCTTGATTAGCTGAACCAGGTGGTCTCTTAGGAAGAGGAAATAGTGTTTGGACTGGAGTTAGAATTCAGGTTCAAAAAGGAGAGGACTGACGGACATTTGGAGCTCCTCCTCCCTCGCTGCAATTCAAGCTCTGAAAATCTCCTTACAAGAAGCCACAGAACAATCCATTTCCCAAGCATCGGAGGAGGGCGGACGTAATACAAAAAAGCAGGGAATCGTTTTAGAACTGGTTATGCTCTAATTTTTAATAAATGGGCAAAGGGGCTGAGGAAGCGGGAGGACACCCTCCCTTCCGTAGTTGGGAGGTGGCGCGCGCGCGCCGCTGCGGAGCGTGACGGCCACGGTCGCCTAGCAACGGGCGGGGATGCGCGCGAGGCGCCAGGCCGGGTGGGCGCGGGAGCTCGCTGCCGCTGCCGCGCGCCCTCGGGCCTCCGGGACCGCGGGAAAACTTTGCGGCTTCTCGGCGCTGGGGCGTCGGCACAAGGCCGGGCAGACGGAGCCATGCGCCCAGCGGGCTGAAAGAGGACGATGCTGACGCCGCCGGCGCGCCCCTCCCGGGGAGCCGCGGGGTCACACCCGGCGAAAGTTGGCGCACACCTGACCGCGCCTGGAAGACGCTCGGTCCCTGGGCCGAATTGCCCCCCAAGTTTCTTTGGCAATTTCTTACCCCCAGTGGATCAGGCCGTCTGAATCTCGTGTGGCCCCCAGTTCATGGATTCTGATCGCTGGGAGAGAGAAACCCGCGCTTTTCTAAGGAACCTGCGCTTTAATTGATGCTTAGTCGATTCGCACTGAATGGTTGCGATTCCATTTTTGTCTTCTCCATTTCTTCTTCTCCCAGATAGTGAGTTTGTGGAAGCCTCTCCTGCATCCTACGGCCCAGAGGAGTTAGGTAAGTCTGCCCCTTTTGCCTTTTTGGGTTTTTTTGGTCGGAATTCAGCCCGAGAACCGCGCCAAGATGAAATCACCCACAGGGGTAGAGAGAAGGGGCCCGGGGACACTTCCCGGGCGGCGTGCATGCTCCCTTCGCGGCGAGAACTGGCGCGTTTGCTTTGGGGGTGGCGGGGAAAGTGCCCGACGTGGTGCGTGTGTGTCCAGATCAATGGCGCTGCTCTGAGAAGCGTGGCACAGCAAACTTCCAGACCTGGGGCTTCTGTAAGCAACCTGAACTCATACTGCCTGGAAACGCACAGCGGTGGCTGGTTCCATCTTGCCAAGTACCGTGCAAGAGAAGGATGTCTTGTGGGTCCTCCTTAACTTGAATTTAATGAAGTCAAGGGCCAAAACTTGCGGTGTAATTATTAAACTACAGGACCTGGGAGCTGTTTTCCTCCTCGTTTTCTATTCCTCATCTAGCCTGTAGGTGTCTCTAAGTAGGACATTCCACCCTCACGCCTGTCGCTGTAAGTGGAGATATGTGCTGGGTGAACGCAGACATTCTTGTCAGAGACAGACTTCCTTGTGTGAAGAGAAGGAAGTTCGAACGGTCAGGACCCCTCTAAGTCTTCCTGCTACCCATTCTCACTTGGTGGCTTAGTGGTTGGATTCTTTTCTTCCTTCCTTTTTTTCCCTGCCTGCTCTCAGGGTTAGTTTAGCTGCTAGCAATCTGAGCTGTCCAGTCTGTCGTCGCTGTTTTTTTATCACCAGCCCGAAAATCTTGCCTTCCTACCATAAAAGGATTTTTTATGATGTAAGTTGACAGTGAAGGAGAAGGGAAATTGTCCACAAACAGCAGTTTACAAATGTTTGTCTGTAATAACATTCGGCTTTGGGCATCTTGTTTCTGGTCAGCCTCTCGTCCTGGGATGTATGTGCTCACCAAGTCCCGCAGGGCCTGAAGTAAAATTCTGCCTCCACAATGACTTTCATTCATTTCTAGGAGCCAAGCACCCTGGCATTGTGAGGCAGGGAAGAGTACCTCGTTTTATTCAGAGGATGTATTTCTGACAAGTTGTGAGGCAATCACATCTCTGTAAACGGAATCATAGATTGAATGCATGAGCAAAACTAGCTTTTACCGGCACACTGTGGTAAATTCTTTTATGAAATGAAAATGACATCTAAACCATGGCTTTGCATGTAGTGATTTATTAAGAGGGCAGGTAGTTGGCAATCTGCTCCATGCATGTATAATTGTGTATTAACGACATCAGCATTGACACCCCACAGTGTGACAGAAGCTATTTGGTCCTCTTATCTCTAGATAAGCATAAGCAATGGCAGGATGCGCACTACTTGCTCTGAGAAACCCAACTATATACGAAATAGTTTGCATTCACGAAATGATTTATGTACCAGAAAAGCCCAGGTGTTTGGCCCTCTTTGATCTCCTTATCTCCCTCTGGGATTTGCAGACTGGACTGTGCAGCTGAGGCACTGATAGATGGGGGAATCCTTTCAAATTATCTGCAGAGAAGAAGAAAGCAATCTTTTCTCTCTTTAATCTTTCCTTATGAGAAAAGCCCACTTTCTCATGGGGAGATTAGAGTGTGTGTCTTAGTTCATTTGGGCTGGGCTGCTATAACAAAAACACCATAGACTGGGTAGTTTATAAACAAAAGAAATTTATTTCTCAAAATTCTGGAGGCTGAGAAGTCCAAGATCAAGACAGCAGCAGATTCAGTGTCTGTCTGGCGAGGGCCTGCTTCCTGGTGCATGAACGGCTGCCTTCTCACTTTGTCCTCATGTGGCAGAAGGGGCAAGGCAGCTCTCTAGGGTGTCTTTTTATAAGGGCACTAATCAGATTATGATTATGACCTAATCACCTCCCAAAGACCCCACCTCCAAATACCATCACATTGAGGATTAGATTTCAACATATGAATTTTTTGGGGGAGAGATAAATATTCAGTCTACAGCAGTATAATAGGAACCTGGGAGCTCCCTCCTGGGCTCTGGGCTTGCAGGTTGATAGAGAAAATATTAAGAAAACAGAAGCCTGAGAGTCTGACAACAGGGTGCAGCCCTCACTCTGCTCCAGCTTCTTTAGTAGACATGTTAACTAGCCTCAGTTTTCTTGTCTGCAAAAAGCTGGGGTTGTGCCAGGTGAAGCCTAAGGTGTCTTCCAGTTCTAGCCTCACCTCCTAAGATGCTGTGAGGGGACTTAAGCCAAAGAAGGCCCATAGACTTTGGGTATTCATTGTTTATATTCATGTGCCATGCTCTTTGGGTACATGGTATTGCCAAAGGGTTTTTCTGTCCTTGACAGAGCAGCTCTTTGGATCAGACTGCATTGTTTCCATGCTTTTCAGGTCAAAGAGGGAACTGTCATTTTACCCTTGCAAAGAGTCATGATGGTTTTTGGTGCTTTTCTTAGACACACAGCAGGGAAAAATGCCTCCTATAGCAGCAGATGAGCTTGTCAAACAGCCATTCTTTCTGGAGCACAGATGAGCACAGGTTCGTATAAGAAGAGGTAGAGGGAAGTTAAAGGAAAACTGTTTCTCCACTTACAGCACTTCTCATAACCAATGTGTGGGTTTTCCACACCAAGAAATTCTCCAGGTCTTTGGAGACGCTAACTGAGTATCTTACCGTTTAATTAAATTCTCACACTACCCAGAGTTAATGCAGACCCCAAAGCTTAAGGGCTCATCCCAAAAGAATACTCACCACTTCAGATACCAGTTGCCAGTAGTGGGTCCCCACGTTACTCACACTTCTGTCTAATTTGGCTACAAATTGAGGTTTTCTGCAACCTTCTTTTTCATTTCTATAATTGCTATAATGGCTCCTACAACTCAGGGACACACTTTACTTACGTTTACCAGCTTATCATAAAGGATATTATAAAGAATACAAATAAACAGCCAGATGAACATTATACAGGGTGAGATCTGGAAGGGTCCCGAGCATAGGAGCCTCTGTCCTTGTGGAGTTGGGGTGCACTACCCTCCTGGCATGTGGAGGGTGGATGGGTTCACAAACCCAGAAACTCTCCATACTCACTCATTTAGGATTTTTATGGATGCTCCATTATGTAGGCATGATTGATTTGCTCATTGGCCATTGGTGATTAACTCAATCCCCAGTCCCTTACCCCTCTCCAGAGGTCAGGTGGGAAAGAGTAGAGGTGGGGGCTGAAAATTCCAGCCCTCTAATAACATGGTGGGTTCCTCTGGCAACCAACCCTGATCCTGAAGCTACCTAAGGACTTTCAGCCACAAGTCATCTCATTAACATAAATTCAGGTATGGTTGAAAGGGACTTGTTATGAATAAAGAAAATGCTCCTGCCACCTCTATCACTTGGGAAATTCCAAAAGTTTTAGGAGTTCTATGCCAGGAGCCAGGGATGAAGACCAATATATTCTTTATTATATCGCAGCATCACGGAAGACCTAAAAACTTGGTTTGAATTCTATCACTGCATTTACTTATGACCTTGGGCAGGTGATTAAACTGCTCTGAGCCTCCGTTATTTCATCAATCCAATAAGGACCGTGCATGGATATAGTAAATGGTGTATGTAAAGTCCTAATACCATGTATTGAAGATGCTTGGACATCAGGAAGTGCTTTTATTTTATTATTTTATTATTATTATTCATTTGAAAAGCATTGATTCCCCGTGCTTGAAGGATGGAGTAGATTTTATCAATTGTCCCACCTACTAACCCAAACTATTTTCATTTCTGGAAACTCTCTACAATTTTCCTAGTCTCCAAACACCATCAGGGATAGTAATCAAGTCAATTGAATTATTTAGTGATTTGTCCCTGGAACAGCTTGTGGAATGGTTTTCCATCTGAGGTTTTTGGTGATAGTCCCACTATTTTCTTGCCTTATGATTGGCAGTCTGTTCTGCCTCTAAATTTTCATATCAGTCTCCAAATAAATTGTAACTGGCTCATTGGGGAACTTATTTTCAGTGTTGCAGCAAGGTCATATAATAGAATTAAGTCACCAAAAAAAGGGATTTTTGAAAAGGCAGTAGAATGGGGTGTATCTCTGGATGAATGCTGTATTGAAGGTGGCCATGGTGGAGACTGAAGAAATATGCCTTCTCTCCTGGGGTGGTGGTTCCATATTCTGAGGAGGCAAAGCCCATACCTTTCCATAGCCTTTCTGTAGTTCTATCCGTAGGTAGAAGTCATGGCCATCTAAAGGAGTTAGAAAGAGGGCACTGAGAGCTGCATAAACCTAGATGTAGCCATGTCTTTGCCTGGGTAATAACCTTCACTGACTCTCCTCTATCTGGAGGATAGATATTTGGTTTGACATAGGAGGACCTCCGTGACCTGCACCCCCCCACCCGCTGTGACCTTCTAGTGATACTGTATATCTGAATTCAGCTCCGTTCCCTCTGCCTGCATGCCCTTCCTCCTCCCTCTCCCTTTCTCCCCTCGTCAGCTCTTACTCGTCCTTCAACTCGAAGCCCATGTGTCATGTCCTCCTAGTGGTTTTAAAACTTGGCGGCACATTAGAACTAGGAGGAGCTTTTAAAATTTCTGAGACTATGTCCCAACCCGGAATGATTACATCAGAATCCCTGAGATGTGGGGGATCATAGCTTCAGTCTTGGTTTTTTAAAAAATTGCATCTCAGGTGATTCCAGTGTGCAGCCAGGGTTGTGAACCCCTACACTGAATTGTGGCCGTCTCATTCTTCTTTGTAAATCTAGCAGCCAGCACAGTGCTTAGGACACATATGTCTTCAGCAAATGCTTGTGAATGAGTGAGAGAGTCACCCCTGAGAACCTTTATTTTTTTAACTGTTGTGTATCTCTAAGACTAGCCTCTCTTCTTGTTGTAACAGTGCTTTGGGGACTGGATCCTGTGACCTGTGAACTGTGACCTGTATCTATCTCCTTTCTTCCAGTCTTCAGGCTTATCCAGTTTATTTTCTATCTCTATTAAGAATTAAAGTTTTAAAACTTCAATTTTTAAACTTTAGTTTTTTAGTATAAAAACAATATGTGCTTATTTTAGAAAATCTGGACATTAGAAAGAATGGGGGAAAACCCACTCTGACCATCCAAAAGCAGAATGGTTCCTTGTTTCTTTAACTTTTCCTAATTTGTTGCCCTTTGAGATTGCTTGACCCTCTGGAATGCCTCAGTGAACTCTCTCTGCTCAGACCCTGTGAACTGCCCTCTGGGGGCCGGAAGAGGAGTGTCTCATGAGAACAGCATTCTTGGAAGCCACCAGTGCCAGCTCTCCCTGAGGGCCAGTATAGGATGAGAAAGGGTTTTCTTGTGCTATTTTTGCCTTCTTCATTCAGGCAGGATG
The DNA here is from genome assembly GCA_963575035.1 of Avahi laniger. NCBI lineage: Eukaryota > Metazoa > Chordata > Mammalia > Primates > Indriidae > Avahi > Avahi laniger. The sequence goes on from CAUYSK010098794.1 coordinate 59,215, forward strand.
TATGGGTCTTATTAGAACAAATGATAACAATTGTGCAACTTCTTTAAAATAATGTTTGCCAGTCCCCTCTCCTAAAGTATGGGATGAGATTGCAGCTCTAGATAATAAAGTTTATGCCTTGGTCAGGATAGGCTAAATTTAAATGTCAGCAGCTTAACACAGTGCAGGCTTGTGTTTCTTGCTCGTGTTGTAGTCTAGTGTTGTGTTGTCAGAGGGCTCTCCTTCATGTGGTCATTGAGGACCCCAAGCTTCTTCTGTCCCCTGGCTTTGCCATCTACTGGGGGCTTAGATTCTTCCACTGGATGCTTTGCATCCATTTGGCAGACAAATGAGTCAGGTGAGCAAGGAAGAATGTTCACCCTTGATTGTCTCAGCCTGGAGGCAAAATGCTCACTTTCCCTCATATTCCAAAGGTGAGAACAAGTCCCACAGCCTCACCCAGATGAAAGGGGGCTGGGAAATACAGTTAGTTTATGTGCTTGGAAGAAGAGGAGAACATGTACATTGATGATCACTAGCAGTCTCTACCAGACAATTTTCTCTCTCTTTTTTTTTTTTGAGACAGAGTCTTACTGTGTTGCCTGGGCTAGAGTGCCGTGGCATCAGCCTAGCTCACAGCAATCTCAAACTCCTGGGCTCAAGCAATCCTTCTGCCTCAGCCTCCCAAGTAGCTGGGACTACAGACATGCACCACCATTTACGGCTAATTTTTTCCATATATTTTTAGTTGTCCAGCTAATTTCTTTCTATTTTTGGTAAAGACAGGGTCTCGCTCTTGCTCAGGCTGGTCTGGAACTCCTGAGCTAATGATCCTCCCACCTCAGCCTCCCAGAGTGCTAGGATTACAGGCATTAGCCACCGCGCCCAGCCTAGACAATTTTCTCTTATTGCCAAAACTGCCACGACTGAGCCTCATTTTGGCCATGTAGGTGCCTGGTCTTCATATTGCTTAGGATATAGGTTGGGCTGTTTACCAACAACCAAAATGACAATTACTTAAACAAGATATAAGTTAATTTCTCTTTCATTTAGAGCACAAGCAGTCTGGTGCTGATCTGCTGGCTTCATGGTGCTCTGTATTCTCAAATGTGGTTTCCATGCAATGATCTAAGGTGGCTGTTTCAGCTTCCACCGTCACATCCACATTCCAGGCCATAGGAAAGGGAGAAAGAGAGTAGAGGGCACAACCTGAAAGCTACACATATTTAACGGGGTTCGCTTACATTCCCTTGGCCTGAATTTTAGTCAGATGGCTACATGTAGTTCCAAAAAGGCTGGGAAATTTGGGTGGAGGTAGGATGGAGACTGTTACCAGAAGAATGGTTGGGTAGGGTGCAAGGAGAAGGAGGTGCTGGATGACTAGTAACCTGTTTAACAAGTTGTAGAATGCATGTCTTAGTGGTTAAGAGCATGGACTGGAGTCATATTGTGTGGGTTTGAATTTTAGCTCTACCTCTTACTTGCTTTACGACCATGGGCAAGTTACTTAATCTGTAACTCATGTGCCAACTATTTTCTGATACCCTTTCAGATCAACTTACCACCCTTTATCACTCTGCTCTGTGTCCTGAAAAACTTACCTTTTGGAATGCATCACCCAGCTTCCAGTTGGATTTGGCCAGTGAGAGGCAGTGGCTGGCAGGATGCAGGAGGGTGGCAAGAAAGAAACCTCAGGGTACTTACTCCCTTCCAGTCAGGCTGTAGGATAATATTGCTATGTGATTCTACTGAAGCCTGGAGCTCCTGCAGAGTAGCCCTCTCTTATAGCATCTCATCTTGCTGGATTCTGGTAACCTCCGCTGCTAGCTCAGGGGTTGTATTAGTTAGGGTTCTCCAGAGAGACAGAACCAACAGGATGGATATAGATACAGTTAGGTGAGAGGAGATTCATTAGGGGAATTGGCTCATGTGATTATGGAAGCTGAGAATCCCATGACAGGCCATCTGTAAGCTGAGGAACCTTGGAAGCCAGTAGCTTGGCTCAGTCCAAAGTCCAAGTCAGAAACCTCCAGAAGCAGGGGAGCAAATGGGGTGAACCTCAGTATGAGCCAAAGGCCTGAGAGCCGGGGGGATTACTGGTGTGAATCTTGAAGTCCGAAAGCTGGAAAACCTGGAGTTCTGATGTCCAAGGGCAGGAGAAGAGGGCGTCCAGCTCTTGAAGAGAGAGCAGGAATTTGCCTTCCTCAGCCTTTTTTGTTCCCTCCGGGTCCCAGCCAATTGGATGGTGCCCGTCCACATGGAGCACTGGTCTTCCCCACTCAGTCCCCCAACGAGAATGCCCATCTCCTCTGGAAACACCCTCACAGCCATATCCAGAAGTAATGCCTTACCAGCTTGCCAGATATCTCTTAATCCAATCAAGTTGATGCCAAAACTTACCCAGCCAGGGGTGGTAGCAGCTCCTGATGGAGACGAGCTGTTTTCCTGTAGGCAGGAAACCAGGTAAGCAGTCTCTCCGTCAGACTCTCTCCAGTCACTCCATTTTCTGAAGGGGCCTTGACTGATGTGGGGACAATCTGCCCTCAGACCATGGTGGTAAGGATTAAATGCATTGCAGAAAGATGCCCGAACGTAGTAACCACCATTAAATGTCTTCCTGTCTCTCGGCAAGTGCTCTGATACCTTCTGGCATGGTCAAAGCCTTCTGAAAGATTTAGTTTTTGATGCATAAGTTAAATGATCTTTGCCACTCACCTCCTCTTCCCCACCCTGTGTCAAGGGGATGCGTCAAGACTCGACACTTTTCAACAAATCTGTTTTGAGTCAAATGCATCTTGCACCCAGAGTTCCCTCCCTCTCATTTATTTGGGGATGCATAAAGAGGCAGGAACTAGGCTTATTATTAACCTACTCTTTGTCAAGCAGTTTACACATGTAAACCCTGCTTCCTGGCTTGCTTTTTAAATCACGTTACCCACATTGGTACTCCCAAATACAATAATTTACAGGAATTTTCTTGGATCAGAGTTCACTGAAGCCTTGAATTTCCGGGCTTAAGTTATCCTCCTGCCTCAGTCTCCTGAGTAGCTGGGACTACAGGTGTGTACTACCATGCCCAGATAATTTTTTAAATTTATTTTTTGTAGAGACAGGGTCTCTCTCTGTTGCTCAGGCTGGTCTTGAACTCCTGGCCTCAAGTGATCCTCCTGCCTTGATCTCCCAAAGTGCTGGGATTATAGGTGTGAGCCACCACCCCCAGTCTAAAGTCTTTTTTTAAGGCTACCCTCCAATTTTACATTCAGGAATCCTCAGGCATGCACAGAGTCAATTCTGGATGCTCCAGCCTCTCGTCAAGGGAGCTGGAATTCACATCCACCTTACTGAGGTTGGTGGAACTGTGATAACTGCTCCACGTCCTCTCTTCTCCGGAAAGTGGCAGCCATTCAACATTGGACTTCATTGCTGCTATTTTTCTCCCTCCCTCCAGAACCTGGAGGCTTGGCCTTCACTTGCTGAGAGGCCGACTTGTTTCCCAGGGTCGTTGGGATGAGGACACTACTCTCCTGTGTACTCCTGCAGCCTCAGAGCGGGCCCAGGTCCTTCTAATTACTACACAGTTGCCTAGCTCTGAGCCGGCCTCCGACCTGCCTGTGGTGTTTCCTCCGCCCCAGATCTCTCCAGCCTTTAGAACCCTATCTGTCCTGCCATCCTCCTCCCCAGTCCTGGAACACAGCTTCGCAGAGGGAGGGAGTTTTCATAACCCAGTTTGACTTTTTCTCAGGATGATTGATAGTGGAAAATTCAATTCCCTTCGCAGGAAACCTCACCCTACCATAGGGGTGTGGTCTGGCCTCCTGCTTCAACAAAACAGTCACAGAGTATCAACATTGTTATAGTTTCCTAAATCTGGGTAACTCAGTCTTTTCCATGATTGATCTTGTTGGGCACATTGGCTCATTCGATCCTCGAAACAACTCAGTGAAGCAGATGGGATTATTTTCATTTTATGGAGATTAAATTATCTGCCCAGCTGTCATGCAGCTAGTTAGAGGCGAAGCTTAGATTCAGCATATAATCTCTGGCTCCAGAGCCAATCTCAGTTTCCTGGGAAGGGAAGTTGCCCTCCTACTAGGGAGATTCCCTTGTGGGTTGAATAAACTAACATATGTAAAAGTATCTACCACAGGACCTGGCAATATAGCATTCAGTACATATTTGTTGAACAAATAAATGAATGGTAGGTGCTCAAAGCTATATATATATATATATTTCCTTCTTTAGACTATCAAATAATGGTCAGTATGTTCCAAAGGAATTTTCATAATGGTGTCTGCAACAACCACCAGAAAACTTCCCTTGGCTTCCTTCATTTACTTCCTGCTCTTTCTGCTCTGTATTGCAGCACAGAGTCCCTGGGATATGAAATCTCTCACGGTTTCCTGATAGTGCTGATGCTCTTTCTAGAGGAAACTAAACCTTGTCAGCAGCACAATTTGGAGCTGGGCTGGAGAAGAATCTGAAAGCACAACTGAGGGCAAGTGGACTCAGATTTGGGTGTAAAATTGATCACTGCTCACCTAATACTTGTTTTCAAAGTGATACTACACATTGCCCAGAAGGTGAAGTTTTATTTTAGGGTATTCTAATTGGAAGAGAGAATGGAGTAGGAAGGGGAAAAATGACAATAAATTCTGAGCCAAATACTTTGGCTAAAAAAAGAAAAAAGAGCAAGGGTAGGAGATGGGGAATAATGGGATAAAACGCACACACACAGAGGAAAATAGAAAAGGCATTTTCCTTGCCAAAGAGGCGTTTCTACTAGAAATAAATAGAACTGTAGCCAGTTTTTCCTGAAAGTTAAAGACAAGTGTGACTTCATGCTAGAAATGATGATATTTCATCAATTGTTGAGCACTATGGGAGTCCAAAGAGTGCATAAATAACCAGTGTGATCTGTCCAAGGACACTATGACTATGGTTTCTGTGGCACATTCTGTCTGGGATGATCATTCTGGAATATGTCCTATTTGTTTTTGTTCCTCTCACACGCCGCAGATCAGTTTTGCCCAGTGTAGGCACACTGAATTGATTCGATGTCACTTGTTTACTAGGTCTCCCTCTCCCTCCCCCATCTCTGCCTCTGTCTGTTGCCCTAGGTCAGCCCCTTGCCCTCTTCCTCCTCTTGCTCCCTCCTTCTTTTTTCCATCTTCAGTTGGAATATGGACAGAAAAGGCAGTGCTTGCCTTCCTAGGGCTCTCTGCCAGAAAGTGGAACAGGTCAAATTATAAAAAAGGATAAAAAAAGAATGTTCTTTGACAAAATGGGGAAACAGATGTTCAGGGATGGTTTTGCATCTCTCACTGCCTGCTGCCTGCTGCAGTATACCCCTACAGGGTTGCTAGATATGAACATTCATCACTGGCACACGTGTGGTTATTTTAATGTCAAAGATGTATATATATTTATTTTTGCTTAATTATCCTCTCCCTGTGACCTTTGTACCCCCAAATCCAGAGTTGGTAAGATTACTGACCACCTGGTAGCAAGATTTATTTTCAGCCTCTTCTCAGAGGGTTTTTTTAAAAGACTACCAGGAAGAGTGGACATTGTGGCTGCTTTCAGTTCACTGTATTACAGTAAATATTTTATGGAAACTCTGGGTTCTTAAGAAAATACAGAAGGGTCCTATAGGTGCAGAACCTGGTCTGGAATGAACCCTGTGGAAAGTACAGGGTTTGGTGGGTGGCGCTACAGGATGCTCTACTGTTTGGATTTGTAAACCTGCCAGGGCTCCTTTGTTTCTGTCTCCCAAAGGTTTGCTGTTCACTGTCTGTTGACCATAAAGAAATGTCCATTATTGTTTTTGCAGTTGGCCAGTGAGAGGGCTTAGACTTTCTACTCCTTTTTAAAAAAGATTTCCCTTTTGGCTCTAAAAGCCATTTTCCCCCCAGTCTCAAAAGGGGACTCCAGACTCTGAATATGTGCTGTGAACTAAGGAGCGTGGCAGGCAGTTTTATGTCCTTGTTAGACCCTTGTGTGATTAATTTTAGGTGACCACCTGCTGCCTCCACCTCCAGTGGTCCACTTGCCATCTTCTAGGGGAGTGATTGGGATCAAAGGAATTAGCACATCTAAAGCATTAAGAACAGTGCCTGACAAATGGCCAGCATTTAATAAATGTTATTCTTATTCTACAGCTTTCCTTTTTTCCCTGCCTTCCTTCCCCAACTTCCCTCGTCACTCTCAAACACGGTGTCTTTACCTGAAGCCCATGCCGTTTCTCCTCCCTTACACTGTTTATCTGCAGACATTGAAAGACTAGACAAGGAAAAAGGAAATCAACTACAAAAGTGCAAAGCCAGAACCACCAGAAGCCCAAATAAGTGCCATTGAGCAGATTAGAAAAAGGCATCCCCTCCTCCAAGTGGATGAAGAGCAGAAACAGTGTTTCCAGCTTAGTGAGTAGAATGCAAGCTAGATCTTAGCTCCCCACCCCTTCCCTGTTCAGTCCCTCAGCCCAGCACTCTTGTGCAGTGAACAAGCTGCACAATTGAACATGGTAGCCCTGGTTCCCCACTCCCAGCCTTCTCATCTGTATTTCTTCCCTTTTCTGGAAACTCTTTCAGTGTTGTGTAAATACTAAAAATTTTCCTTTGAATAATTCTTTTAAAATAAAATTTCCCCCAGTTATTTACATGATGGGGTTTATTTTCCCCAAGTGCTGACCTCCTGAATAAAAACTATGTCTAAAACTTGAAACATTTATGCCAATAATGAACCAAAATTTATTTACTTCAGTTAAAAGCCATTAGTATATGCACTATAATAAAAGAACTAATATTTAAAAAAAATAAAATAAAATAAATAAAAACTCACGTGGACCTGGAAAAGAGGTTGATCTTTATCAGAATCTCCCAAACACTTTACCCTTTGTTCCTCTCCTCCTCCCACTTTCTCGTGTCTCTCGTGTCTTAGCGACTCTGCAAAGCATTCACAGCCATGTCCTTCCATCTCTTCTATTCTAACCCCAGTTCAAGCCACCATCACCTTTCCGTGGATCTCCTCACAGGTGTTACTTACTGGCCTCCCTACTTTTGTTCTTGCCTTTCTGCAACCTTTTCTCTGTGTCAGGCAGAGAGACCTGGATAACATACATGAGACCACCCCACTTCCCTCCTGAGCATCCTCGCATAGCATCCCAAGGCCCCTCAAGCTGCAACCAAATTCCTCACTCTTGGTTACAAACCCTATGAGATTCTGTCTTGTTCTTGGCAACAACCTGCACCGCTGACCCCCTCGCCCACTGTGGCAGACTCCAGCTCACCCACGACTTCACCTCACTGTTCTTCTTTGCTTTCTTACACGTGGCAACCCATTTCTTTAGAGTTTTTACGCCAATGCTTTCCTCTGTCTGCAATGATCTTTGCACAGGCAAGTTCTTCTCTTTGCTCAGAACTTAGTCTAAATGTCACCCCTTGGGACATTTAGCTCTCCAAGGCCATCCAATCATTAATAGCCAGATTGAGACAGGTCTCTATCTCATCTACGAATTCAGATTCTCTGCAGGTCCCTCGTCCCCATCCTGCTGTCCTTGTCTGTGTGTCTGGCATATCCCCAGCCTGCATTTAGGATATGATTACATGAGGTTAGGGGACTGTCAATCATTTCCTCGTTGCAACCGCAACTGTTTAGAATAACGACTGGCACATAAGAAGAGCTAAATCAAAAGGTGTAGAACGAAGAGTTGAGGATGTTCTATGAAATAAATGTCCTTTTACCTAATAGGCTTGAGAAATACTAGGTTAAGACATCAGCTTTCCTTTTGCAGCAATTTGTACTATATTGCAATTATGTGATTTCTCCACGACAGGCATGTTGAATGAGGTTTTCTGAAACTTTTTCCAACTTTACCATTAGATAATTTCTTTTTAAGAAAGAGCTCTTTATGAAGATTAATCAATTTAGAAAACACTGATATGTGAACATCTGTCTACACAGACGTACTGAGAACCTGAATGTTTCTTTTTTTAAAAAATAATTCTGTTCAAGGAAAAACATGAGTTTAACTCAATTTTTTTGTTTCATTTGTATGTTTGTTTTCCTTTTCACCAAAATTGTTTCCCTGTTCTAAATCTGCTAGTAACTATTTGTATTGACCTTTGACAAATTATTTTAGTTTTTTGTCCCTACTTCCTTGATTTCAAAATGAAGAGCAATTTCTATGATTCCATGTGATTCCATATGTTTTAGAGTTTTCTTTCCATCAAGCATAATAATAAAGAGGAGCAACGATTGTTGAGGTATTGAGATATTAGGTCATTAAATATGAAATGTCCAATTTCAAATCAAAAATGTAGTTTATCATATCTCAAACAAGAAGGCAGTATAATCAATCAAAGTATGTGCCTAAATTATTGACACAGTTTTGCCATCTTAATGGTAGCTCGTTTATGCCAGCAGTGAAGAATCCTGGAGAGCAAGTAGCCATGAAATCCCAAAAGATGTTTTCCACAGCTTGTTGAGAATTGAATATTTTCCTTGCAAGAAGTGGTCCAAAGCCTAGAAGAAGTTGTAGTCAGTTGGTGCAAGGTCTGGTGAATACAGTGGATGACAGAGTTTCCAAGTTCAGCCTCTGTAGTTTGAGCAGCATTGTTTGTGAGATATGTGGTCAAGCATTGTCTTGCAAAAGGATTGGCCTGTCTTTATTGATCAATCTTGGCTGCTTCATCACAAACATCCTCATCATTTTATCCAATTGGTTGCAGTAGACATCCACTGTAATCAATTGACCAGGTTTCATGAAGCTGTAGTGGACAATACCAGCGCTGGACCACCAAACAGACACCATCAGCTTTCTTTGATGAACATTTAGTTTTGGACTGTGTTTTGGTGCTTCATCTATATCCAACCATTGTGTTGAACATTTGCAACTGCCAAAAAGAATCCATTTTTCATCACACATAACGATATGGTGTAGAAATGGTTCACCTGTATGTCATGACAGCAAAGAAAGGTAAGCTTTGAGACAATTTCTCTTCTGATCCTCATTTAAATCATGCGGAACCCATCCATCCAGCTTCTTTACCTTGCCAATTTGTTTCAAATAGTCCAATATTATTGGAATAGTAACATCAAACCTTGTTGCTAATTAATGCATAGGTTGAGATGGATTTGCTTCTACTACGGCTTTCGGTTCATCATTCTCCATCTTGGTCTCTGGTCACCCACGTGGCTCATTTTCAATATTTAAAATCACCATAATGGAACTTCTCAAACCATTGACGCACTATGCATTCATTAGCCCCATCCTTCCCAAACATCTAGTTGATTTTTTCAAGATGTCATCAATGCATTGGTTCCACAACAGAACTCATATTGGAAAATAATATGAATTTTTGACTTATCCACGGTTTCACAAAAATTGCTCTAAAAAAGTTTTGAAAGATAATCACAAGCCAAATCTTGAGTTTATGTATCTTCCCAATAAAAATAAAAGAAGTGTCAGAGTGAAATGTCAGAGATATCAACTGCCAAACTTAGTACTTAAGGAAATCGGACATTTCAGACTTCGTAATGTAATAAAATAATGAGAAATTTTGCAAAAGCAACTATACGTGACAGAGCAAAGATCAGTACAGTTGTCACGAGACAGCACCTGTCTCTATGGCAAACTGCAACTCGACCTCCACCTGCCTAGTGACTAACATTGGTCCAGGTCTCAGCCCGGGGACTGTTTTTCCCAAGGAAAGCTGACCTAGCCCTCCTCAAGTTAGATGAGACTCAGTTTTTAATTATACGTTGATTTCTGTGATTGTTTTTGACATCAGTTTCCTTCTCTAAGCCGTGAATTTTGTGCAAGGGAGCATCCCAGTGTTTTGCAGACTATCATATCCTTAGTACCTCGAAGAATTTCTGGAAAACAGAAGGCTTTCAATAAGTTCTTGTTGAAGAATAAGAGTTTGCAAAAATCTCTGATAGAAAAATACATGTTTAATTATCTACCATGGCCAATATCAAAGTGCCTAGGAATTCATATTCAGATCACAGTGAGATGAATAAGAGTGTGAAAATTCCTCCCAAATCTGCTCAATTTTGTGTTGTTCAAATGTAGTAATTATTTTAAAGCATATAATCTCAAGATGAATAGACAGGCACACCAGTGAAAATGGTAATTGAAATAAAATAATTAGGAGCTATTAAGTTCTCCTTTCATGCATGCTTAATGATAATTTTAAGAGTGTCTTCATTGAAATTCCCTATGTTAATGAAATCTATATCCCCTTCTTCTCACTCTAAAATTTTTTGTTCTTTCTGGGGGATAGTTCACCTGGCCCATCAACAAACGGGCAGCTTTTCCCTCACAAAGAGTTTCTGCTTGTTGGCTCTGAAGAGAGCTTAGTACATGAACAAAACCCAGGTATTGGAAATGTCAAGAAGAAAATAATCAAATACTGAATATAATGCCATTTGGAATTAAAAGTTAACATTATTTCAAAAAATACTGTCACAATTCAGAAGAAACCCAATATATCTGGACACTGCACATTAATGAGTAAATAGATTTTTCACAAAGGCATGTAAAAAGTTAAATTTGGAAAAAAGTTTCGGGAGGATGCTGTTATTAGTTATTTCTGCTCCTCAGGGGAGCTGCCCCGGAGAGCTGGAACATGTTGCATTTCAGTTGGCGCCATCTGTCTCCTTCTGGAATTATTAACAGCACTCGCAAGCTCGTCTTCACCATGCAGACAAATGACTCTTGGAATTGCCCTAACAATGTCCCAAACCACATTAAAATTCCATAAGGTAAGATCCAGGGGATCCCTAATAAATACTTTATTAAGGTACTGAAACTCACAATGTAGATGCTTAAAAAATTAATTTTAGAGAACAGGCAAGAAGAAAATGTTATTTTAATCCTCCTCTGTGCTCACTATAGTAATGGAACATCCCAAATGTTCTCTCTAGTATTGTGTCTTTTCACTGCACTGCTTATGGGTTTTCCTTGGAAATGAGTCTATGACAAATTAAAATCTCTACTGGCAAAGGAATATGTTTAGAATGCTAATGAATTTACTGCTGGAAAAGAGAAATGGGTTTCAAAATACAGTTCTCGGATCTGTAGTGTAATACATAACAAACTGAGATCTTTTTACTCCCGAGTGGAGATGTGAAATACGACCCATTATGTTTCAGAAAGGCTGCCGCTACCATGGCTAACATAGCATAGCAGCTCTGCAATTAAACTTATACAATTTAGTAATTCAGAAGTATCCAAATACATAAAATACTTTTCAGAGTTCAGTCGTGGGGAGTTTGCAGAATTTGTCAGGTTTCATACACGTGTGCTGCCATCATCCACAGAGTAGTGGTGATTTCTTTTTATCTCTGTGCTTTTCTGTGTTGATACTATCACTGACTCCAACACCTCATCATCGACAGTGAGCATCTTATGTGCAGAATACTGTATTGTGTGAAGGTGAGAAAGCGGTAATCCTTTAGGGATATTTATAAGCCAATGTCTAAAAATTAAGAAAACGCATATACAGCTATGCCGACCAGGTCAAGTGGGTCCTAACGCACTATGTGTAGCCAGGAGCTGGCCACTGAGATCCACTCCTTACCTAACCCGTTTCCTTTATTCCTCAGCACAATGGATTATTTTCTTAGCTCCTAATTTTAAAACAAAATGCCACCACTTGTTCAAATTGTTTATTGTAAACTTCCTATTTAAAATAGTTATTTGGTCTATGTTATTTGCATTTTCTCCACTGAATCATTTTAAAGTACTGTATTTCCCATAATTGTCTTAATAATAAATCAGTTACAAAAGATAATACTTTGTTTCTTATTTCAAATATGTATCCATATTTCTCTCTTGCACGTTATTACTCGTTTTCTTCCCTTAACTACTTTTTGTTTTATTGTATATTTCTGAAGCAAAAGAATTCCAGGAGGGACCAACAACCCCACCACCGACAAACCCAGCAACAACACAAACCCTGCTGGAAGGCATCTAAGATTTCAAACACTTGCAAGGAAATTGAGATTCAAGGGCTATGAACACTGCAGGTTCATGACTATGTTTCAAGAGGAAACGAAAATAGCACTTGCACAGTGATGGGCTTCTGCTATCTGCAATATGATCATGTTTTTAATTTCCCATCTGATCCAGATAAAAAATATCCTTCTTTCGTTAAAGACAGCATGAAATTTAATGTGTACTGTTATAGGGAAAAGCAGAAACATATATTTGGATAATCCAAAAAGAAAACCCATGTTACGTAAGTATCACAAATATTAATAGGATTTGAGTATTTTTCCTACAATGAAATTATGAAATATTTTAATAAATGAGTATTAATAATTGAGAAACACATGCAATGTTTTATATTTATATTAAAGTGTCAGTTGCTAAATCAATACTATAAAGTAGTGAGGACTTTCAATTTCATGGTATTTGAATCTTTCTGGTGGTTTCAAAAACAACTTCACACCAGAGGGAGGGTGTCAAATGGTTAATTTCCTCTTTTCTTTAATATTTTAGGAAAGAATATAATCAAAGTAATTTATCAGAAATTTTTAATCAAGAATTTCTTATTCATAGTGGAATCCCAACCTATTACACATGTTGATAATATCTGCATTGTGTCATTACGACACCAATCTCTGTTTATTTCTTATTTTGGGCTTCTATTTGTAAAAGCATTATTCTAGGTATTTGGATAATTTTATATTCAAGGGCATTTTGTCACCATTTAAATACTTATTACATTCAACTGCTTTTATATTTTATTTATGGTATATTTTAAATCCATAAATATGACTATTTACAAATTGTTCATAAATGCTATCTTATTTCTCCACTATCAAAAATCTTTTCCTCATTCATATTCAGAATTGTGTTCAATTAATAGTCCTTTTTCTCTATGTGCCATAAGCACTAACAAATTTCTTTGCTTTTGATCAATTTGATGAGACTATGTGATTCCTCCAAAACACAATGAAAGTTTCTCCCATACGACAGGATGGCGTTTTATGGGACAACTTTCATCAGAAACTAAACATGTTGTGCTTAGCTTTTCTTTGATCTTTCTGATTGAATGTGTATAAGATCTATGCTGATGTTTAAGTGAAAAATTTAAATAATGAGATCATGGTTCTCTTCCCTTGATAAACTTGGAAAAGACAGGAAAACTTGGAAAAGAGAAAACAAAATAGTTTGGAAATAGTAAGATTTCCTCTTTTACTGCCAAACTTTGAGTAGAAGCTCAAGTGTAAACACCATGCTTATAATGCTATGTTGTGATACAGTAAGTTCAGGTCATACATATTGATTTGTTTGTTAAACTATTTAGTGGTTTAACTATTTAACTCTTTACATGGTCACTAATGTAAAGGTTGGTCACTACTGAGAAAAATATATTTTGATTTTCTTTCTTAAATTTTTTTTTATTTTTCCTATATTTCTAATTGCCTTTAATTTTTCTACCATATTATCTATTATATGTGTATCTCTCTCTCTGTATATATGTATCTATATATATATATCTACCTATTTATGTTTTTTTTTTTTAATATCTATTCTGGATCTACCATTAGATCCAGCAATTCAACTAGTGGTTATCCACCCAAAGGAAAAGAAATCACTGTACGAAAAGATACCTGCATTCACAAAGTTACAGCAGCACTATTCACAATAGCAAAGGTATGGAATCAACGTAAGTGTCCATCAACTGACGATTGGATAAAGAAAATGTGGCACAGACACACAGACACACACACACACACACACCCGTAGAATATTATTCAGCCATAACAAATAAAATCATATCTTTTGCAGCACAATAGATAAAACTGGAAGCCATTATTTTAAGTGAAATAGCTCAGAAACAAGTCAAATACCACATGTTCTCTTTTATAAATGGTAGCTAAATAATGAACACGTGATAGTGAGAATAGCAGACGTTGGAGACTCGGAAGGGCGAGGCAGTGGAAGGTGGGGGTGATCTGCTCACATACCCCACAAATCTATAAAAATAATAATAAAAAGAATTCCTCATGGTCTCATGTTCCCATCTATATCCCAGGGCTCTCCCAGCTATGAGCCGAGGACTTTCTTCCTTCTGCTGGTGTGGGTCACTCTGTTTCTGGGTAGGATGGGAACGGAGTTGTATGGGAATGTGCATGATCAACCACACCCACCCAGTGAAACCCCAGAACACACTCTGGCCCCTGAGGAGGTGCTGAGCTGCCCCGTCGGCAACAATCCCTGGGTCCTGCCGCATGTCTGTACGGGAGAGGAAGCGTCTGGAGCCCTCCCAGATGCTGCGCTGTATGTCTTTGTCACTGGCTGATTTAAATGTACCCTTTCCCTGTGACCAGAGTAGCCATGAGTATAATAAGTTTCAGAGTTCTTTGAGTTTTTTTTTTCCCCCCAAGTAAATTTTCCAAACCCGATGGTGGTTTCAGGAATCCCTGGAAGTTGAAGTGGCTGTCAGAAGTCTGGGCACATTTGGAAATGGGAGAGACCCTGTCCTTAATCTCAGAGTTTGGCTAATTCTGGATAATTCTGCTGCTTAATAACAGGGTTTTGAAAATCCAGATGTTCTTGGATTCTCCACTTCATTTTTTTAGGTCTTTGACCTAATAATTCTGCTGCTTGCTGACAGGGCCTTTGAGGTGAGCCCCGACTCTGACGCTCCATTACATTTTCTGTCTCATTAGCTTTTCCCCCATTGTTTGTTGATTTTTTCCTCTATTTTTTAAAAATATCTTTTTCTTAACTTACCTATGCAGAACCACTCCATAACCTTTGAAAGGTTTGAGTTTTTTTTTTTCCTTACTATGTTTATTGTCTCAGTTTATTGCGGATTTTCTTTCCATGTGCTCATTTCAATCTTTCTATTTTGTTTTATGGGACAGTCTTCAAATATCTGTAATAGTTGCTTATCTGTTCATATTTCACGGTATCTATTAAATGTTGTTTCGCACCTGTGATAAGTGAATGTGGTTTGCCAGTTTTGGGGTTTTACTTTAGGAGGACCTCTGAGAAGCCATCTGCATCCTGGTAGGAACCCCAGAAATCTGAAGACAAAACTATTTTCTTAGGGACAGAGAATTTCTCCACAGCAGAAACCGTGAAATTCGGGATGAGGGGATAGGGGAATGTTAGAGGAGATGCAGTGGAAATTTTGTTTTGTGTACTAATTCTAAGCCACGTCTTGCCCCTTAGAGAAAGAACTAGGAGGGAATAATTGAAAAAAAGTGGCGATACGGAAGCTGAGCCTGTGAAGCGTATTTAAGTAATTCATATTTACTAAATGATATTTGACCTAAACCAAATTACACACTCGCTGCATGAGACAAGTGAGTTCCTGTAATAACCTTGGTTTGGTATGATTAGAATGTAGAATATAAACAGATTAGCAGACTTCCAAGAGGGAATGGGATTTGGTACCAAAAAATGTATTTTCTTAATTGTGCAGTCTGAGTATTGTATTTGATTATCTCTTATTACCTTTTAAAGAATTTCATAAACTCAACTGAAGATGTTAATATTTAAATTTTAATCATTTTACAACTTGACTAAAGAAGTTCTCTAAAGTTTTCTTTTAAGGCATATTGACCTAGTTAAATCTCAATGCACCAAAGTTGGGAAAAATAAGAGAGATCTGTAAGACAAAACATAACTAGCTTCATAGCCTTAGTCAGCTGCTTTAAGTGAAGTCATTCCCTTCCTGGTGGCCAGGCTGGGGCAGTTTATGCCCAGGGGGGTTTTTTAACATGGACAGGTAGGAAGATGGCTAGCACTGAGCAGATTACCATGCTGCATAAATATAAAAGTTGACGACAAAGCCATTAGAGGAGAAAAATCTGCTCACATCACTTTCACAGTCTCCGGTCAAAGAAAACATTAACTGATTATTCCAGAATAGAGGTGCATGGGTAAAACTTATTTAACCCTTCGAAATATTCTTTTATCAGATAGAGGAATCTTTTCAACAGCGGAAGAAAATTAGATTGCAAGCAGCATTCATTTCTAACCTCAGAGCCCTGGGCTAGAGCTGTATTAAGCCACTGGAGGGTCTGAGGAAAATCGAAGCAGCAGCACTTTGATCTCAAACGGCTGTCTGTGTCCCCAGTGACATGCATTTCTCAGGGAAGAGATGTCCTCCTGGGACCTCACACTGAACGGTGGAGACGAGATGTGAGATGCTGAGAACATAAAGGCATTTAAAAAACAACATCGTCAGCCCCCGCGGTGACATTACAAATAACGCTGCTTGAAAATGATTGACAGGAGCGTTTAGAAGTCTTAATAGAATTTCCAGGATTTGTGGCATTTTCTGGGGATTGTGAGAAAACCGCATCCTGTGTGGGCACAGGGATGTCTGTTCTTGAGTTACAAGAGCAACACGGGTTGAGAACACACACCGACCCTCTCCTCGACACGCTCCGTCCGCTCCGCCGGCTCCGTCTTTGCACCTTTCCCTGGCAAAGAACTGCCTGCTTCCCTTCCGATTGTTTTAGGGGACTCTACTCCCAGGAGCTCCAGTCTCACCTCACGTGACCAGCTTTTATTTGTCTCCGCTACTTGGAAATGCGCACATGGATATTCTATTTTTCAAATTGATGTCTTCTAATGCATTTTCTGCTTTTTTCATGCCTTGGAGCCTGAACTGGATTCTTGGACTTTTTTGATGACCAGCATAGCTAATTATAATAATTAAATGTGCATGTATTGATTCATGTGATTTCGAAGCTGTAGTAGGGCTTTAGCAGAGCTGTCGTAGAAACTTAAATTTGTAGCCTGGGGTAGAAAATAGCTGCAAATATGAGTCCTGCGCTGGGTACTGCGGAATATAAATGATCAGACATAGACCCTGCTTTCCCGTGTATAAATTGGTACAGCAGAAGTACATGAAAATGTGTGATAGAAATGCACAAAAATGAAGTGATGGAGGAGGATTGGCAAAGCTTCCACAATTAAGTCCTTGACCTGGGTGTCCGTGGACTGGGATGGTGTGGATATACTGGCAGGGGTGAAATTGTCCCAGGTAGTTACACAAGCATAAGCAAAGCGTGGAGGGGGAGTCGAGCATGGTGTCCACCTGCATGAACCAAGAGAGCTCTAGTCTTCACACCCTTACGCAAGGACACTCAAAGGTTAGAAGAAAGGGCATCTCTGTGTCCAGATTTTTGGAGCAAGAAAAATTTTGATAGGAAGCAAACATCACCTCGCATATCTTTGACCAGACTTGCATCCCATGGTATCCGAATGACTGGCAAGGCAGATGGAATACAGTGGTGCTTTATCACTCCCTCTTCATCTTGTACTGGGAATACTTATATTTAGATACCCCCCCATTAACTGTTTTATTATTCTGAGGCCCAGTTTGTGTGGCAACAGCAGGATAAAGATTAGAATTGTTCCTTTACTTTTTAAACCAGTTTGCAAAATAATGATGGTCTTCGGCGTCTTAGAAGTCATTTTGTCTGTTCCTTAATTGGTTAAAAAAACATGTGGGGAAGAGAGATGTTTGACACTGAAGCACATTTTATATATCTCTCAGTGGGCCTTGGTTAATGGCCCTTAATCTAAACAATAAAAGGAAAATTGGCCTTTGGACCAGCCTAAAATTTGGAGGAGCTGAAAGAAAAAGAAACCCTATTATGGAACATCATGTCTTACCCCCTTTGAGTTAGGCGAGCAAATGCCGTGAATGGCAATGGAAGAGCAAACGCAGTCACCTTCCCCCAGAGGCTCTGTCTTGCCAGTTTTGAATTCTTCTCATTCACTTGTGACCTCATTTCTGAATGGGCACTTCTGGAGTCTCCTTTAGGAATAATTGTCATAAACTCACAAGGGTACTACATTCGGAATTATAAACACGTGATGATGGTTGTGGACGGCTGTTGCATTTCAATTGGCTGAGGAGGCACCGGGTTCCAGGTAGAGGGGAAGGTGCCCGGGCAACTGACGGGAGTGGGAACAAAGTCGGGGTGGCCGGAGCACAAAAATCGAGGAGATTCTGGTGCAAAAAGTGGCTGGAGAGCTAGGTTGTGCCCTCATTTCACACAGGATCTCTTGGGGCATCTATTAATTTTTACCTTTATTTTAGGTGCAAAGGAAAGCGACTTCGTACAGGCAGTTTGAGAGCAGGGCTTTGTCTGGTGCAGATTTGGAAGAGATTGTCCAGCTGCAGAATGAAGAATTACTAGGGGAGTAGAGATATGTGTTTGGATTGATTCGAATGGCTAGCACAGGAATCCAGCTGAGTAATGTGATTGTGGTACCAGGAGATATTCAAAAAAGTAGGACGATGGAAGATAACTTACTACGAGCTGGGTTGGAGTTAGTGATGGAGGGGTGTGGGGCTGTGAGGGATGTGTTCTGGCTTTTACTGCTGGAGCCGTGGTGATGCCATTCCCTGGGCTGTGTGTGTGTGTGTGTGTGTGTGTGTGTGTGATCTGTGTGTGTGTGTGTACATGTGTGTGTGTGTGCGTATATATATATATATATGTATAAAGTTAAAGGTGTGTTTCGAATGAACTAAGAGATTTCCAGTATTCAGACTACCAGAAAAGTCTAGAACTCAGCAGTGAGATCTGAGCTAGGGACACGGATGTGAGAGTCGCATGAATTTGTAATTGATCACCAAATCTACGGGTATGTTTGTGACCTCAGAGGGAAAGAAAACAGAGTAAGAAAGTAAGAGAATCTGGAACTTGCCTTGATACATGAGGGGAAGAGATACTTTCCCATCTCACTTCTCCATCCACACACCCAGGAAGTGGAAGTCACTGTATCTAAAGCTCACTGAGAAAATCGTGAGAAACCATTCGATGGAGAGCGAAATGCAGGAAAGAGTTTTGGCAGCAGGGAAGATGCAGATGGACACTGTCGCTCCCTGGGGCCTGGTCGGGTGCAGGGAGGGGACTCGTGGGACCCCTAGGACCAACACTGTGCTCTAGGGAGAGGCTCTGCAGGTTCGTGACCTTGGGAGGAGGAGGGGAGGAGAAGCAGCTAAGACTGAATTTCCTGTCATAAGATTTAGATTAATTAGGGATTTAAAAAATCATTGGTAAAGAAGAAAAAAACATACCCCATCTCTCTATGGAACCGCTAACAATACTCAGATTTCTTTCTTTTTTTTTTTTTTTTGGTAGAGACAGAGTCTCTCTCTGTCATGAGGCTGGAGAGCAGAGGCGTGATCATAGCCCCAACTCCTCGGCTTAACCGATGCTCCTGCCTCAGCTTCCTGAGTAGCAGGGACCACAGGCATGCACACTACCACACCCCAGCTAATTTTTTCTTTTATTTTTTGGAGAGATGGGGTCTCTCGATGTTGCTTAGGCTGGTCTTGAATTCCTGGGCTCCAGTGATCCTCCCACCTCAGCCTCCCAAAGGACTGGGATCACAGGTGTGAGTCAGTGCACCCCACCCAACATATATGTGACATGTCCTATGCCAAACTCTACACATCCACTCAAACTACTCGCTGGATAGAATAATATGAAAAAACTGGTTTGCCGTTTTGAATGATCTACTGCTGCCTAGATTTGTGACCTTACGTAATTCACTTCCCTTTCTGGGGCACTGTAACTCCATCCGATGAGGGATTTTGATTCTCTAGAACACATACGCGATCTGGTCTTTACTTGTACCTCAGTCTCTCCTCCTGCCACTTCCTCTTCTCCCGACCCTATCCACAGTTCACACCGAGCGCACAGGTCCAGTTGGCTGTCTGCGTCTGGTCCCTGGAGCCGCCCTGCTCAGCTCCCCCCAGCGCCTCCCATGGCAGTTCTCTCCCCCAGATCAGCCCTGGGCGGCTGCTCCCTGAGTCAGGCCACAGCTCGGAGGCTTCCCTACGAACTGCTGTTCCCGCCACCAACATGCCTCCTCTCCGCCATCTCTGTCTGTGTCCCCATTTCGCTTATCACCCTCCCTTAGACTAACTTCCACGAGAACCCAACGCTTCTCCACTTTATCCCTACTCCTCCTAAGGTCAACCAGCACAGGGAAATAACAATAAACATTCATTGAATAAATGGATTCTTTTTTAAAATTTAATAACATCACGTAAACATGCCGATGTAAGATTATTAAACCAAAGGGCTTAACTTTTGCATGTGGTATGGTGTGAGCTAGAAGACTACAGCTTACTGGTTAAACAGAGGGAACTAACCACTGCTGCTGTGTTTTAAACTCTCTTATTTCCCTCTATTTCCAAATTGTTGTGCAGAATGAGATAAAAGTGTCTGTAAAGTGCTTTGTTTGATTTTTAAACCTGTGAAGGCTGCTATTTGTAAGAAAGTTTAGATTTGTTCCTAGAGAATCTGGTAGCCAAATTAGAGAGCAAGAAAAGGAACGTTTGTGTCTCACCTACAGGAGGAAGTTTCTAGGGATCAGAACAGTCTTTTGGGGCAGTAAGTGCTTTATTAGAGGGAGTATATGAGCACAAGTACAGTGATCATCTGTGCTGGACACTGGAGATCGAGGCGTCGGGTGGGGTGTTGAAAGGTGCATTGAAGTGTCACTCCAAAGCTAAGCTCCTAGGAATCCTATGTTTCTAAAATTCCTGTTTTTTGTTATATATTATGGCTCCACCTATATTTTCTTAACTGGTAAAAAGACCTATTATGAACAGCTTGCTTCCCTTTTACTTAATGTTTTCTCAACATGCCTAAGCTATCAAAGGGCCTTCACGAAGTCACTAAATGCTTCTGTATGTTTGAATCTTAAAAAAAAAAAAAAAAAGAAAGCGTAGATTAGCCAAGTGGTGGAACAGATGTTGGAGAACGGCAACACTCAACGAGGTGATTAAAATGCCAAATAGCATCTTATTGTCCTGTTAACAGAAATATCCTTGAAAATTGTAGCGCATGAATATTCTGAGGGAGAATAATAGTTTGTGAATAGGCAACTTAGTTGAAGTTGTACTTTATTTCATTGTCTTCATGGAAGGATGACTATTGCCTTGAACAGAGTAGGCATTCAATACATCGTTGATGGAATGAAAAAAAATACACATATGCAAACTAAAATGTTGGAGGAAACAATATAATTCAATCACAATGCAAGCATGTCTCGTTTCAGGTTAAAATATGTGGGTGTATGTGTAAGCATATATGTGCATTTATGAGTGTGTGTGTGTCTGTGTGTCCCTGTGTACCTGTGAGTGTGTGTAATTTATTAAATGGTGACTTTACTTCAGGCCATGAGTGTTAGGTTGAAATTCTCATTACTATATTTTAAGATGTTAAACCATCTCATTCTCATTGCTAGTATTAAATATTGGTTAAGTGCATTTCTAGGGAAGAATTAGATTCTAATCTTAGATCTATGTCAGAAATCATTGTAGATCCTAGAGACCACAATACTGAAAAGCACACATAAATCTTCTCCCTGCATTGAACTTACATAAAGAAAATGTTAACAGTTATAGTTTTCGTTCCTTAAAACATCCAGAAATTACATTTTAAAAAGAATTTGAAACTAAAGCCAAACTAATGAGAGATCTACACAAAACATGTCACGATTTAAATTGAGAAAACTGAAAAAAAAAAAAAACAAACAGTTAATATTTGGTTTCAAAACTGTCTTTTAAAAAGTGAGAATGTGAGTTTTCAAAAATACAGTATCAAATGGCTACTGTCATAAATATGGATATGTTACTAATAACATTTGCTTTCACAGACTCGGTATGAGAAGTAAAAATATAAAATTTCTCTAATGCACTGAAGGTATTCCTAGGATTAAAAGAAACTACAAATAGTCAACATCAGTTTACTCAATTGATTAGTTTGCTCAAATTTATTTTCTAAAACTACTATGAAAAGTAAAGATTATTACTATTCACATTTTACAAATGATGAAGGTTGTGATGATTTTTCATTTCTGCATGTTTTCCTTTTTACTTTTTTTTCACACTTTGCATCAGTGATTCAGCCACCCCTTCAAAACCACTGAAGGGTGGTTTGTTAATTTCTAGTTTCCTTGAAAATCCTGCTTTCCCATTTTCTGCAATTAATACAGAGTCATCTGCGGATGAACTGATCCACTGACAATACTTTCATCACTTGTTAATGACTTTTGCTTTTTCTACTTACTTTTACTACATGGGGCGAAGGAAATTGTTGGAAGAACTTATTTAATTAATATTTACTGTGTGCCTACTGTGTGTAACTATAAGCAAAGAGATTACAGAAATGTAAAGTCAGTGTTGATGGAGGGTAACCGAAAATAATAGTCAGGCAAGGATAAAAGTGACAGATTATACTCAGATCTTGTGTACAGGAAACACAGAACAGATGGGATAAAAGAAATGCAAATACATGAAAAATGGGGAGAAAACCAGAAAGTGATAGTTATATCAGAAATTAAATTACTATTGGATTCATTGGATCTGAATAACTATAGCATAACTATAAATCACTAATACTTACATGGCGACATATCAAATCGCAAGTTCAATATTTGAATATTTAAAAAACAAACATGTGATATGATGTCATGGAATGCATTTTTAAAATGACAGGCAGTAGAGTCAGTGACAAGGACCCACATAGACAGAACAAGGACGTGTCGGAGCTCTGTCACCTGGTGCATGCTCTTGGGGAAATGCTCTGACATACACGATTGTCAGATGCGTTATTTGTGAAATGTAAATAAAAACAATACCCCCAAGACTTGTTGTAGAAATCAAACATAACGTACCTTTGAAAACTACAAAGTGGGACAAAAATTATGAGTAAAAATTGGAGGAATGCGATTGACACAGAGCAGAACGTTCCCCTGCATGCGAACAGGTTACGTGAGCACCATCGCGGCAGAAGCAGAAAATGCGCAGTGCACCGCCTACTCAGACGTTCAGATGCTATTCTTACGACGGCAGAACTTTAACGTGATTAAATCTCGTTTCGTTCTTCCATCTAAACGTGCTCCTCTCACCATTTTTATTAGATTCATAACGGTGCAGTCTTTTAGGAATTAAAAAAGAACACTATTGACATTAATTTAGGAATGTTTTATTTTTATTTCTTTAAGAAGCAGGTTAGAGAGTGGACCTGGCTGGAGGCTCAAACCTCAGGTGAG
Organism: Avahi laniger; assembly: GCA_963575035.1. Lineage (NCBI taxonomy): Eukaryota > Metazoa > Chordata > Mammalia > Primates > Indriidae > Avahi > Avahi laniger. The sequence goes on from CAUYSK010098794.1 coordinate 82,253, forward strand.
CTTGTGTCCATGACCGATGGGAGGCGGCAAATCAAGGAAAATTAATAACGACTTTGGAAGATCAACGCCAAGTCCTTGGGTGGAAGGGAGTGGCAAGTACTTGCAGAAAGTCTCAGAAGCTCCATTTGGTAGACAGACACACACCTCACTCACCCACAGATTATTACGAAGGAATGATTTTAGAACTCCGCACTGCAACTCAGAGTAGGTGCTGCAGAGGGTTGATTGATGTGTTCCAAGAGTGCAATCTGTTTGGTAATGTGACTAACTGCAGCTTTATCATTTTTTAGCAGAATTGTCACAGGGAAAAAATTGGATTTTTAAGAAAGTAATAACTAGAGACCAATGTCAGTTAGAAAGGCACAGGAGAAGCCCTCCTATCTGCAGGTGGAAGGAGTTCTCCGAGTCAGCACTGGGAACTCAGTATTTGAATTCATCGTCGTCAGGATTGTGGCCTCGCTAGCTTTATTTCTAATAGACTCAAACGCAGATCTTCCTTGGCAATGAGGGCCTGTGACCTCAGCCACTTCTCAGTGAAACACACTCAGGCTTCTATAATAATCAAAAGTGTTTTTTCCTTTTTTTATTGAAGGGGAAGATATCTCCTAAAAGCTAAAACTAGTTAAAGTGGCAACTTTTCCTAAAATGTTTGTCACTGCTTCAACGTGCATTTAAGAACTGAGATCCTGATGTTTAATTTTTGTTTCAATTAGTAATTTTAAATGTGTCATATGTATATACTGCACAAACTTCCAAAGTTAAAAAAAATAGGTTCATAGTATGTAATTGTATAACACAGTTTAATGAGGTCTATGATTTCACTTTCATGTTATAGTTTAAGAAAGTATAGGTATATTTGAAAATAAGAAGTATTAATGATAAGGCAAATCTATAAACATTGATTTGAAGGCAGGGGATAATTTCTAGAAATTAGAAATCACATACTGTTAGGAAAATAGTACAATCATTCCTCAGTTGACAATGGGGATATGTTCTGAGAAATGCATTGCAAGGTGTTTGCACTGTTGTGCAAACATCGAGTGTCCCTGCACAGACCTAGATGGCGCAGCCTGCTACGCACCCAGGCTGTGTGTGCAGCGTGTTGCTCCCAGGCTACAGACCTGCACAGCACGTCATTGTCCTGGATACTACAGGCAACTGCAGCGCAACGGTAAGTATCTGTGTATCTAAACATAGAAAAGTAAAAGCACAGTATATAATGATACACCTGTGCAGGGCACTTGCCACGAATGGAGCCTGCAGGACTGGAAGTGGCTCTGGGTGGGTGAGTGAGTGAGTGGGGGGTGAGTGTGAGGGCCCAGGACATTCCTGTGCACAACTGTAGACTTCATACATGCCGTGCACTTAGGCTACAGTGTTTATAAAAAAAAAAAATTTGTCTTGCTTCAATAATACATTAACTTTAGCTTACTGTAACTTTTTTACTTTAGAAGCTTTTAAATTCTTTCGACTTTTTGACACAAACACATTGTATAGTTGTACAAAAATATTTTCTTTCTTTACATCCTTATTCTATAGGCACTTTTCTACTTTTATTTAGTTTTTACTTTTGAAAATTTTTTGTTGAAAACTAAGACACAAACACACACCCAGGCCTAGGCCTGCACAGGGTCAGGATCCCCAGCATCCCTGTCTTCCCCCCCACATCTGGTCCCACTGGAAGGTCTCCAGGGGCAACAACAGGCGTAGAACTGTCATCTCCTATGACGACAATGCCTTCTGGCACACCTGCTGGAAGACGTGCTGAGGCTGTTTCACAGTTAACTTTCTTTTGTAATAAGGAGGATACTCTAAAATTATGATGAGAAGTATAATAAATACATAAGCCAGCAACAGAGCTGCTTATCATTATCAACTATCATGCACACGGCCGCCATGGCGGTAGGTTTACACCAACATCACCAGAAACACCTGAGCGATGCTTTGTGCCGTGAGGTTATGACGGTTAAGAGGTCACTAGGCGATAGGAATTTTTTAGCTCTGTTATAATCTTATGGAACCACAGTCGTATATGCCTGAATTTCCTTTGCTGTGATTGCTGTATGGGGTCATTGACCAGCTGGCATTTTCTACTGGCAAAAACCAATGCCAGAGAGAATCAGAAGCGGTCAGAGTAGAGGCCCTTCCCCTGAATACCTGCATGCACATCCCAGCCCACCAAGGTGCTCTAGCCCACTTGGCATTCCTTCCCTCTGCCAGCAGGGGTCACCAGATTGGTCTGAAATATCCTATTAAACAGAGTAACTAGAAAAAGACATGTTTTCTTTTCTACCTTCTTTAGACATAGTTGATGTTTTTAAAGCATTTAGGAACTATTTTAATTTCTAACTATTGAAGGGCTCTGAGTTTTTAATTCAATTGATCTGGCTTTACACAGTTCTGATATCACAGCAAAAGCCAGAGTTATTTGCTTAATTTATTCAGTACCACTTTAACTTTTACCCATGTACTATTCCTTGTAAATATATACTTGGAACTGCTCAACTTCTGTCACCATTCTAAAATGCAAATCATAGATGGAATTTAATTTTAAGGCCAGATTTTTCATTTCAACTACTTTTATGCTGCCTGCAAAATCTGTGGGACTTGCTATCTGAAAACAGGACGGTGTTTTAGGTGTTTCTGGACCCCATGTGTCTAATTATAGTAATCAAATATTTAGCCCTGGAGAGCAAATTATTAGCAGTGATTTTAAAAAAAAAAGGTGGTACTTTTTTAAAAGGATGTTTATAAAGCACATTTTTTTTTTTTAGTCCAGAAACACAAAGCAGCAACATACAGAAGATATAAACACTTCTGCAAAAATATACTCCGAGTCACTTTTATGATAACGGACTTTGACACTGAAGGTGCTCTGTTCATATGAACTTGAGATAAATTTAGTGGACTGTAGTCTTGGCCCTCCACATACAAGATTAAATTTATTAGCTGAATGCATAATATTATAACTGAAGGACAAAGTGAGGGACAGAAAAACCTAGAATAATAAATAGAGATTCCTTAAAAGAGGAGAGATTGAATTAGTTTGAAGGAAGGATCAACCTGAGAATGGCTGATGAGAAAATGAGAGAAAAGAGGAATAAAAAAACAAGAGCGCAGCAATGTACACGTGAACACTAATAGAGCGGCCTGGGAGCGGACATTCTGTAGGAGGGTTTGGGATTTGCCCTGGAAAGCGAAGGAACACCTGGGAGGCAGCCAGTGCAGGGGCCAAGGATGTGCAAAGAGGTGTCACTGCTGCCATGCCAGAGGGCAGCTCTGCTGGTCCTCATTGCTGACACCCACATTGGAATCCGTAAGATACACAAGCAATGAGTAACTCCAAGGTTGAGATGATGATTTGGAAAAAACTTCATATCTGCGATGCAAATGAGTCCCTCTAATGCTCCATTTGGAAAAGAAAGGTGATTCCTGGAACTGTGTGCAAGAGCCTACCTGGGGAAAGGTACATGACCCCAGTGAGGGACGTCAGGTCAGCATCTGTGAAGTTGTGAACTGGTGACAAGACGACCTGCACAGGAAACATCAGATCTAAACTCAGACTTTGTGAAGCTCTGGCAAAACACTTTTTGAGGAATCATATGTTTTAGAGATGATGCAATATGAAAAACTATCGTATAATGGTGTTAATGAATTTGGGGGCTTTGCCATTTTCAGATCACGTCTCTCACGGATTTCAAGAGTCTGCTGGATGGGTAAATTGTAAGACCATTCACACTTTTCCTTACATCACAGTCTCTAAACAAGAATCAAAGACTAATAGATAAGTCTAAGATAGAATCAATGTGTATTCTGTGTGCTCTATTTTGGTCTGAATATTTCCATTTTCAATACATCTTAACCCTTTCATTTGCCACTTTTGATCACTCTTCTCTGTCCTCTAAACATCGTCGCTGGGTCGACTATTTAAAATTCACATGCACACACATCACAAGCATGTGATTTAACAGTGTGCAGAAGACCAGCCAAAGGAACACACCTCAAAACTTATTAAAGGATAAGAACACACAGATACCCAGCAGACTAAAGAAAAAACTTATTTTGCCATTGTTCTCAAAAGCAATAGAGTAAAAAAAAGTATCTAATTTAAAAGAAATGAAAATTACTTTAAAATAAGCACAGCAACTGCATATAAAATAACTTAAAATAGTTATTTTATCTGAAATAATGGATGAGTGTAGTAAAGTTTCGACTGAAACATCAACATATTTTTCAGCATGGATGCTAATATGATAACGATTTATAGAAATTAATGTGGGAAGAACTTTTCAAAAACATTTAGGCATGGATTTCATTAAAGATGAATAGTTTCCTATTTAAAATAAGACTTCTGAGGAACCAGTTCATGGCAGGATATATTATGATATCAATTCTCTAAAAATGAGCCTGGTCATTATTCTACAAGGCAGAATATTTGAAATCATGATGCCATTTCTTGACAATGGTGTGTATCAGAGCCCCAAAATCTCTTGAGGGACTGGTCTTTTCATATTGACATTACACACATAAAAACTAGGAAATTTCAATTTTGTGGCCCAACTACTAAAAATGAAATGTCCACCATTTAACTATTTAAAGTTATCTTTTTGCATGGACATGTATAGCACAATCCATTTCTCAGATGCTGAGTTTTGTACTACTCTTCACAAATTATCTTAAGTGGGAAAAAAATAGAAGCATAACCCGGGTGGGGCCCTTCAGTTGTCTTTGGTCAGCTGGACCCTGAAAAGGTGATCTCTGGTTTGCGGGTAGCAACTACCTATCCCAGGTCTTGGAAGGGGAGCGTGGCTGCTCTACTTGCACTGGGCCAAAAAGACATCCGTTGCCAATTAAGTTTTAGGGAACAGTGGAGAGGAAATTAAGAAAAGGGTGAAAATCAAAAGGAAAGAGAAAAAGCAAAAGATAAAGAAGTAGAGAAGTGAGAAAGGAAGAAAGGGTCAGGGACGGAGAGGGAACTCGTGAGGAAGGGATCACCGGGTGAGCGGGACGCTCAGGGTGGGAGAGGGAGGGCACCGGGAAGGTGACGGGGAGAGGGTGGCTCGGGGAAGACAGTGCAAAGCTGGTGGGGGCCTTGGATCTGAGACCCTGGGGGGCTCTTCCTTATGCTTATTTTATTAATAAGCATAAGTAAAAACAATGGAATTCCCTTCCTTAATTAAAACAGAAGGGACAAATTGGAAATGAGGCCAATGTTTATCCTTCAGGAACATTGAAAACACTTGAAACTTTCTTAAAAATCCAATAATAACACATTAAACTCCAAATATCAATCACTAGTCCATATAAGATAAAACTTCAGTCGTGTGCATGGTGTTTTTTTATAGTCTTCTTCGAGATACATGTTCTTCCTTTTGACTGCCTCCGTTTGTTTTATGAAGGTAGATAATGAATTGAGGTCTCGTATTTCCAGTGGTTTTTTATGCTAATATTGAAGAAGATCCAAAAAATTTCAGAACTATTTGGCACGTGTGATAGCTGTATTAATCTCTGAGATACGATAAAGCAGGCATCATGGTCAACTGTGCAGTTTTATGGGCAGGGTCGCTCTTGCTCACTTAGCTTTTCCCTCTCCCTCCACCACAACTCCTGCCCAAGCAGAGTTCTGTACTGGCAGCCAAACTCTCAGGCTTCCAATACAGACTCTGAACAACAAAGAGGAGGGAGAAAGGGAGGGTAGGGGAAGGGGAAGGCTCCGGAGAGGAAGGAAAAGAAATATTAAAAAGTAGAGATCAAAATTCATATCAGGCTCTTCATTATAACATCATCCAAAACAATAAAAACAGGGAATTGTTGAATAAATTCTGATCTGTTTTAAGATGAGAAATTATGTGGACATTGTATAGAACAATTATATAGACATTACAAAACATGTCTAATATGTAAAAATGCCAAGGTGATGTTCAGTGAAATAAAAACACATACCTACCTAAAAAACACACAAATATAGTCACACATGTGTACGATCACACACATTTGCATGTAAACACACAGACATGTGCATATGCAGAAAGACTCCAAAATTTCAAGAGTAGTTATGTAGTACTGTTGAAGCTATGGTTTTTACTTTTTTTTAAATATTCTCTATTTTTAAAATTGTACTAATAAATATCAATTACTTTTAATAACAAAAAATGTAGTTTTAAAACTTGAATGGACAAACAAGGCAAAGACTTTTATAATGTAAAAGAAGAAATAACTATCGATTTTCTTATATAAAATTCTAAAATCTTTCTTTGCAATTTAAAGCCCAGGCATTTTTTTTTTTAAATTACCTACACTCCTTTTCCTCCCAAAGAAAATACACTCACATCCCAACTTTTAACTCGCTAGTCTAAAAAGCAGAACAAAATAAAAACAACAAAACACAAAGGCATACAGGGTAAAGCATAAAAAGCTGAAATACCAGAAATTCTATTTTCTTGCAGAAATGTGCTAGTTATGAAGATTTAGGCTCCTGTGTCAAGAAACATGCTTTTTAATAGCCATTTTGCCCCTTGGGCATTAATGGATTTAACGGAAATATTGATTAATTGCATTCTAGTTAGTGTAATGCCAGATGACTGAGTGTCTTATGACAGTCCACTGCTTGAAACATGAATTTAATTTTACTGATTTCACTAATCATAATTTATTTACCATATAATCGTAACCATTTTCTTCTACTGACAGAATTTCATGTTACTGAATCACACAGCATTAAATCCTAGAGCCTACTGACTTTCTGAAGAAAGTCAAGCTTTATGGAGTATTTTTACGGATAGAGTATCAGGTGGACTTCCCTGACTTGGACCACATTTATCATGGCACTTTGGGGACGCTGTCTTATTTGCTTGCTTTTGCAAGTGCACTGCCAAATCCGTGGAGGTTAGCTAAATACTGAATCCCAGAAGCATCTTCTTACTGTTTTATAACATCAGTATATATCAGTCTAATCTGTCCTATTCTTTTCTGGTATTTACACAAACATTAAGGAACTTTCACATCATACTGCTATTAACACTCTGCCCTGTTAGTCCCCAGCTGGCACAGAAGAGAACTGCAAGAGGGTCAAATGGGATTCACGACCACATATTTAAAAATTGCTTAAATTGTATTTTAGATCGCATCCTCCTGTGCCATCTACTTCAGTCCCTTTCTGTGATGCCCCTCCCTGGAGGAGGCATAAACATTTGCGCTCCGATAAGCTAAGGAGTGTCTACGACCAACGAGACCTGAGTGCTATTAATACAAGGTCATTTTCCAGCAAAATCTCTAAAAGCCGATGTTTGGTTTGTCGCATCTTCTTTCCCTCTACCAGGAAATCAAACATATCGCAGAGGTAGGCTCCGCTATGAGGCTGGAGGCCAAGTGAGGGGGACAGGGACACAGGCCACCTGCAGTGGACATGTGTAAGCTGCTGAGTCAAGGAGGCCGTTAGTCCCTGCCACGTACCCGAGCTATCCCGACAGTTATGAACAATCAGGAAGTATCCAGGAAGTATTTACGTGCGCAGAGAGAAATTGCTTGTGATGGCATCGTGGTGGTCAAAAATGTACACTGAAGGCTTTCTGGCTTGAGCTTTGCTTTGTGCAGGAAAAATTAAAAAAAAAATAAGAAGGACCAAGACATAGTTCCTTAGTCATAAAAACGACTAGGACAAGGTTGTCTGCTACGTTAGTGTAAAATGATGGGATAATTACGTGAGCTTCACGAACAAAGTGCCAGAATTGCACAAGAGGGAGTAATTATCTGGTTCGACCGAGGTGGTGGAGTCAGAGGGAATGTTCGCAAGTGGAGTAATAATTAAACTGGGCTTTAACTTCGGGAGGATTTTTCTAGTTAAGGAGGTGAGAAGGACACGGCAGGTTAGTTCTAAAGTTTTAAAGGAACTGGGCTATATTTGGAATAGCAACTTTAAAGAAACATGATGGTTAAGTCTAAGCCGGATAGGACCCTAGAGAACTTCTAAATCAAATACCCCACTTACATAGATGAGGATACCGAAGTCCAGAAGTAGCAGGTGACTTGCTTAAGATTATGACTCTGGAAATGGTGGGGGCATACCCTATACCCGTTCTGCTGCTGAGCTACGCACAGGTGAGCTGCCTTGAGGGGCCAGGTGAAGATCACACACAATAGAGTCTGGGATCTCCATGGTCCACTGAATGGAATTTTAATACCTTTTCTAGAGGCTCCGTAATCTGCAACTACCTTGTGTGATGATTCATTTACAAAGAAAATTTTCAACAGAGATACTAAAAGTAAAAATGTGGAGAGAGGCAGGATGGGGGAAAGGACATAACATTAAGTCTAAGTGGAAATTAGAACTCAGGAGTAAAATAGATTACTTTAAAATAAAATATCTAGAGTTACCTTCAACAAATGGGAGCTTCTTTGCTATAAAACAGGAATTTCTTCAGTTGTTAAATATGCTCAGCCTTTGCCTTGCAGCCAGTCAACTCAAGCCTAAATTGCATGTTGGGCTTTCTGCATAAAATTGTTCTGCATATAAGTTCTTGGAAAAATTAGTGATTACATTTTGATGTTGGCCTCTATGAAGAGGTAATTTGTGGCTGTCAAGTTGAATTTTAATAATACAGTCAAATGACTTAGATCTCAGCTAACTCTCACTAGAGACAGAAACAGAGGCTTTTTGTCAATGGAGTAATTTTTTTGACTCCCTAAATTCATAATTCAAAGTAAAAGTTATACAACGTTTTTTCTTTAATAAAGTCCACGGAATCAGGATGGACTTTATCAAACCCTCAGGATTTCATTAATATGAATAAAAACTTCAAAGGTTCTTCTTTTTAGAAGAGTGCTTGGAATATTTCATGCTTGACCTTGGTTTTATAACAGTGATTTAAAATGCATTCTATCCTATTCCCTAGCTTTTTAATCAATTTTATCTTTGCTTCATTTCAGCAATTTATAAATACTATTCTATCTTTAGATAATAATTCCAACCATTTGTGGGAATTGAAGGCCTACTTAATTTTGAATACCAGTTCATAGAGTAAGGTGTTACTGTTAGATTATTTATTTTTGCTAACTGACCAAAAACCCATTTAAGAAATTAAGTTTTTTTTACATATTCCATCCTGTTATTATAGTCTTAAGAAGGACTTTTTTTTTCTGTTTGTCATAACCCAAACAAAATAGTTCATAAGAGACATCACATTTTCAAAACTACTTTGTACGTAACAATCCTGCCTAAGTTATGTAAGATTTAAAATTATTGAAGCATTTCTACTTATGTTATTGGGAAATAATGCGACTTCTATAGTGCATTTTTGTGTCTGTAGAGTATTCCATTGTGATCGGGTTTATCTTGACAATGTAAATTCATATATATTACAAATGGATTGAAAGAGTGGATTGGAGCCAATTTAGGGAGTGAACCACAAATAAGGACTGACTACATCAACCCCTTCGACACGACACCCTCACAGCACCATGAATCTTTTCCCCAAAGACCTTATTCTAAGTGAACTTCTACATTATTTGCATGATTATTTGATAAATACTCATCCTCCCATCTGTAGTCACTAAACCAAAGCTCTGAACACAGCGATCAGACCTATCTCTACTCTACACATGCATAGTGCAGTGCCTGACAGATAACAACCTCTCTAAGAGTTTAGCCGATGTGTAAATGAACAACAGCCACCACTCGACACTCGATGATGTTCTCAACTGATCTCTTGTCATTCAAGCAGAGTCTCTGAGTCTTTCTCATTTTCCTTCAGCATCTATCCATGGCATCCTTTTTATACCATTTGTATTATTCTCTTACTCGATAACATTTTCGGGTCAGAAATAAGAGATTTTTTTTTTCTGTAAATATCTTTGAAAAAACATATTTTAGTTATAGATATGTAGTAAAGAATTTAGCCTTAACCGCGGAGAGGTCTGGCATCTGTCCTTGGTTTCTGGGAGGAGAATCTTTGTCATACCCACTAGGGATATCTCTGTTTAGGGGCAGGGGCTGACCACACCCAGTGATCTCAGGGTGGGGCCATGCCGGAAAGACCATGTGATTCACAGTGGGGATCTTTGGTTCATACGGTGTCAGTTGACCTGAAGACCGAGTTCAACCATATGGGCAGTTAGTTAATTAATCGTGCCTACGTAATGAAGTGCCAATAAAAACTCTGGCCACTGACACTTGGGCAAGCTTCCCTGGCCCGCGACGCTCTGTGCATATTGTCACACATCAACGCTGGGAGGTCGAGGCATCCTGACTCCACGGAGAGAGGATGGGAGAAACTTCACTTTTGGAACCCTCCTGGGTCCTGTGCTATACGTCTCTGCCTTGGGCTGCTTTGAATCTGCATCCTGCTCACGTAATAAACTGTAACCACAAGTACGACAGCTTTTAGTGAGTTTACGAGTGTTCTAGTGAATCATCAAAGCTGAGGGTGGTTGGGGAAACCCCCAGACTTGCAGGTGGTGTCAGAGGGGAGTGTGGGCTTGTGGACGACGGTGCCGTTGGCCTTTGTGGTTTGCTTACCTCTGCGTGATAGGTAAAGCTTTTAAAAAATAACTTTCACGTCTAAACCCTAAAATCTAATATATATTGAGTCCCTCACTTGCCTTGGCAGGCAGCGGACAGGTTGAGTGATCCACATGAGATAACCACAGCAGGACGTGCTCTCCCGCTGCCTGCGCCTCTGTTCCCGCCAGACCAGTGTGGAGTCGGGCATCTATTCTGAGAATTCTATGCCCAGGAAATGTCAAAAAACACAAAGATCTCTTTAGAAATTGCCTTGTAGCCCAGTAAGTATAAGATAATTTCAATTAATTTTTATCTTATGATATAAAAATAAATTATTGATCAGAACTGACTCCATGGTTATATGCCACTAAAGCAATACAACTTTTTTTTTTCTATTTGAATGCAGGGGTTTGTTAATCTAAAGAAAAGTAAAATACACCTGAAATTCCTCCATACAAGGTACCTCGTGCGTGAAATACTCTGGTGTTCTAGATGTGACAAGAGTATCAGAAAATATACAGGAGCATTGTTATCCATATTACTTATCAGGGATGAAAGTATGAGAAACAAATTATTAGTTCTATTCCCATAATTGTCAGCGTAATCCCGCAAATTATCATTTTTTACTTGTACAAAGCAAGTCAAGTTAGGATCAGTGAGCTTTGTAAGATGAACCAGACGCAACACAAGGTGATAGCCAAGTGCACATTGGAACCTCCATCGGCTTGAATGGAGAGAAAGACCCATCTCCCGCTGCTGCACGTAACCCCACGCCTGGTTCTTTGACTGATGACGCATGCTCCTCAGGAGAAAGATCCAACCATGCAAGTACTGAGACCAGAATCATAAATGCTCTGCGCAGAGATCTGAGGGGGTCTGGGACATGAGGGAACACCACAGCGGTGAAAGGGGGTGCGGAGACGGGGATGGACCACAGGGCGCGTGCTCTGGGGGATGGCGAAAGAATTTAGATGCCACTTGGCACAGCACCGGCGTTTGACTACTTCTCACTTCTTCGTATCATGAATGAAATTTAATGGATCCTGCCAGGTCCCAGGCACTGTTCTAGGCTCTGGTAGATGGTAAATAAATAGAACAGGCAAAACCTCCTTTCCTGGAGCTTACACACTGACGGGTAGACGGTATTCACTAAGTTCCCTCATGTTTCCCTAAATTTCAGTCTCGCCCTCTCTCTCTCTCTGTTACTGTAACTACTCTTTTCTTAGTGGTAAATGTGAGCTGGAAACACATGTTCTTATAGAGTAGGATTACAAATACGAATAGTAATATTTACAAGTAATGTCAAAACCATGTTAATTAACTTCTGTTTCTCTCACATCGGGAAATGTAATTAAAATGATGAAAACTGAAAGGAATTTTAGCATCATGGGTAGTCACGTTAGTGAGACAAATCTCCTCCATAAAACATAGCAATGCTCTTAAGAAAAACAAGACAACGTGTTTTTGAAAATTCAATTCATGAGCTTTGTTCCAAACACGGATTATATGACTCCCTATATAAATGTTTATGAATACGTTGAAGATATTACACTAAGGCTTTAACTCACAATTACATGCAAATTTAAGCATAAATCAGTCAAACAGTATTCCTAATTCTAATCTTTTGCCAAAGTTTTTGAACATAATTTGCAATTATCTATAAACATTGTTTTGATGAATATGTCTTATAAGGAAATTGTTGAAAAAGGCTGACCAAGACCTAGGGATTGGCATTTCTGCCCTTTTAACAGAATACAAATTATACATGTATTTCGCTTTACCATAGCTTAGTGGATAGGGTTCTTTTTGGTAAATGGAGGTATTTCCATTGTCATGTAACTGACATGTTTAAATGGTGTGTGCTCGTGATACTAATATTTTACAGGTGTCCTTTTGGGTACCTTGATAAAGCATCTTGTGCTAATGGACACATTTCTGTCTTTCAATAATCTCTTTAGTTCTGGGAATGACACTGGCCATTGAAAACATCTTGTGATCTCTGCTTTCCATCCCTCCACCCTGGAGTCAGTGTTTGGAATTGGACTCGGGGGGAAAACAAACTTGCAAGACCTGCACAGACACAGCTGTTCTGCAGATGGCCCTTGGCCACCATGAAGCCACAGGGACTCTCCGGACAGTGCAAACATACCCAAGGGTAAGGTTCTTTCCTGGAGTTAAGGCTCACTAATCCATAAGCAGTTTGTTGGTTTATTTTAATATTATGAAGGACTACAATTTGTTATTAATGAATTAAAATTACCATGCTGCCAGAAATTTCTGAGGACTCTAACCCTTCTGTAGAGTCTTGTGCTCCTGAAACACATGGTGACATTTTAATAACCCCACTGGATATATGCATGTGGGGAAGTACCACCATTTTCATGGAAAAACCTCTTTGTTGATACAGTAATAGTTGTGAGTCAGCCAATCTTGTCAATTCTGTGTATTAGTTAATACACTTGTAGAATTGTTCTTCAGTTTTGATTTTAACAATCACTTTTTTTTCTAAATTATTGTAACCATTTTGATTTATTTCTTAAATTTTTTTTCACTATCCTCTTTTTCCACTCAATATGGGAGTAGGTAGGATAGCTGAGTAAATTGGTAACCAATGTAATTGATAAATTGTTTTTTTTTCCTTGCCAATTAGATATGTGGGCAAAAGAGTGAATTGATCAATGGATCAATTAAAAACTGGGTAGCTAGCTTGAGAACTAAGACTATACGGTTAAAAGCTACAAGGCCATGCCTTGAATATGAGGGAAACCATGACCATTTCAATAATGACCACAAACGGTCAGTAGTCTTGGAAGATATTAATAGAATGGATGTTTCTTCCAGTGAATTTTGTAATACCCTATGTCCTCCATTTCTACCTTTTAAAGGTTCTTATTCAAGAGTAGTTTACTTCTGCATCTTCTTGTGCTAAAGCTTAAAAAATTAACCCAAGGAAACCAATGCCTACTGAATACGGTGGTAGAATAGAACACACATGTTCCAACGGGTCCCTATAATACAGGCTGGCGAGGCATCTCTGGTAGTAATGAGATGTGTCGGTATCTGGAACCTAAACAAAGGTGTATATTTATAGTCTCGGTTACTCTTCGCAGAAACATGCAGCCATATGTTGTACTCATCTTACACGGTTATTAATAATAATAGTTGCCTATGTCAACAAGGGACCCAGGAGCCCCCCTCCAAGGTCCAGGATGCAGCCGTGTGTATGGAACACAACTCACAGTCTGCCTGGGGTCCCCAGGTTCCAGGCTTCCATTTCTAGCACTGAGCAGGCTGGGCCACTGGCCCCATCTTTCCCAACACCCCAAACTCTGTATCATCAGTGCTTTCTGCCCAGAGACCCTTAGATCTCAACATTTTATGCCCTTTATCATGTTTATGTCACTTTGGGGAACCCGAGACTCACAGCCCACATCGCCCTCCCCGCTCTGATCCTCTAATTGGATTTGCCCCACACCCCTCCTGAGTTCGCCCCACCTGACATCCCTCCTGCGTTCGCCCCACACCCTCCTGCGTTCGCCCCACACCCCTTCTGTGCCACGCTTCCTCGGGGTCACCAGCCCCCGGCATTCACAGTGCTTTGATTCTCCTACTGCTTTCCACTTGGCAAAAATCACAACCCCGGTTCATTCAACTCTGCCTAGCCCACATGGGCCTTGGTGCAGCTGAATGTGCTTGGAGAAAAACCCAAAACCGGGAGGGAGGAGGTCTCAACTCAACTTCACAACAGTTACTCTGAAGTGTGCCCTTCTGGCCGCCCTGCGGCCATACCAGCATTCCTGATGGCATTTCACTCCCACCTGCAGTGAGTTACTGCGTGCCTTCCCCTGTCTGCAGAGCTGCAGGGCACCGTGTGCAGACTGGCCCCCCAAACGGCCGGCGCTCCTTGCCCACACGCCCGCGCCCACCTACACACCACGCCGGGCCCCCGCCTCCAGCCCGAGCCCTCTCCGGAAGGATGTGTACCAACCGGCTACTCAACCCGCCTCACAGGGAGCTCAAATGTCACGTGTATCAACATAAGTTCCTGATGTTTCTCCTCAAACCCATACTCCTGCAATCTTCCCATCTTTTCTGAAAGCCCTGGGGTCATTCTTGACCCTCCACGTCCTCCCACAACCCACAGCCAATCCATCAGCAATTCCTGTTTGCTCGGCCTTCAAACTATATGTAGAATCTGACCACTCCACCCCACAGCCAACATGCTCGTCCAAGCTGCCATCCCCTCCAGCCCAGATTGTCACAATCTCCTCCTAACTGGTGCCCTTGCTCCCGTCTTTTCGACGTCCTCCCTCTCTGATCAATACCGCAGCCACAGTGATCCCATTACAGCCCGTCACGCCCGTCACTCTTCTGCTCCGCACCTGCCAGTAGGTTTCCACAGTTCTCCACGCAACGACAACGTGCTCACGGTGGCCAAAAGGTCCCTGCGCATCCTGCTACCCCTACGTGACCTCAGGGGATCTGCAGGGGCTTCCCCCAGGCACTGCCTGAGGTGCTCCCCAACACATGTCCCCTTCTCTACCCCATTTCCCTCATGACCTTCATCACCTGGTTGCTAAACTATATCCTTTACAACAGACTTATGATGTATAGAGAAACTCACGGGTACTAGGAAATAGACTTACTTTGTTTATTGTTTTTCTCCCTTCCTGTCTTGGGTTTCTGAAACACAACTTATGGTTTTAACTTGCATTTCCCTAAATGGCTAGTGAGGCGGAATGCCTCTGATATGCTTAACCACCATTTATAATTTCTTTCTGAGAGTGTCTGTCTTTAAGTTGTTTGTTCGCTGATGGATACAAATCTTTATAGATATAAATGGCGAGAGAAACATCTACTTTGTCACTGCTGAGCTAACACAGGGAAAGCCAGGCACTTGCTAGCAGCTGACAGAGGAAGGGTGGGCGGGAGCCGGCAGGTGGAGTCGTCCTCGCAGGAGCTCCCGCAGAAGCACCGACAGAGGACACCGGCCAGGAACTTTGACGTGAGGGGAGCAAAAATGGGAATTTGCCAGATTTCTGTATCAACTGCCAGTTTATCTTTGCCTCTCATGTTTTTATTAACTAACCTTGCTAATCTAATTCTGCGTCACTACTGCATGAAGGGCATTTGGACCCATGCCCTAGTTTAAGGAAACTGATGCTCCCAGGTATGATACAAGAAAAGAGAGTATGTAGCCATTACATGTCATCCAAGCATCTTAAAGCTACAAAGATAATATACAACTGTAGGAAAAAGTGTACAGGAATACGGTAGACAAAATGTATTTGATTATTAATACCCTGTAATTACATTCACTCTATGAACAGGCAGATTAAAAACAGAAGAATATACTTCGCACATTTCCACAATATGTATCTTGGTTAAAGATGCTCTTCCAAAAATTCAAGAAAAATTGGTCAAACACATCACTCTCTCAAACAAAATTAATAGGACTCTGAAATTGTTCATTCATTGTTATCACCTTGTTATATATTACACACTCTGTCAATATTCTACAGCCATTTGTGTAGCATCAATTAACATATTGATTTAAGTCACTCAACTAATATAATTTTGCATTCTTATCGTAAAACATAAACAGGAGAAAAAGAAGTATCACCAGTATTATCACCTCTCTCAGTCACAGGTGCCGTCCACCAACCTAGTTTGGAATTCTGTTTTCTAGTTTTTCTTATTTTAAATGTATGTATATACCTTTCCATGTACTTATAAAATGTAAAATTTTGCTTAATCTTTTAAAATGTTTGTTTTTTCTTGTTTAAGACATCTTATCAATTTTTTATTTCAATACATACAAATCTAAGTACTACTGTGTAATATTCCACAATGTGACTAAATTAAGGTTTATTTAATGAATGTCCTGCTAACACACAGTTAGAATGTTCCCAATTCTTATCATAGCAAATAATGCTTCCTTCAGTATACTTTTATTTCCCTTCCAATGCAAACATGTGAATATTCTTCCACAATGAGTACCAAGGAACTAAACTAATGCTAGGGAAGAGATATTTTAGCACTTAATAACACCAAATTACTCTCCAAAACAGCCACTCTGGCTTATTCTCCTGCCTATAGTATCGGCAAAACACACCTTCCAGTTATCAAATATCATGCCTTTTTCTAAAATAATAGGTTTATAAAACTTGTCTCACCATTGTTTTAACTTAGATTTTTCTAAATTACTAATGAGGTTAAATGTATTTTGATATGCTTAATAAGCATTTATATTTCCCTTGCAGAAAATGTCTGATTTTAATTTTTCTTAGTCCATCAGCTTATTGTTATTGATTCACAGAAATACTTTATATATTGGTAATATCAGTCTTCAAATTCAAGTTACATACGATACAATTTTTTTTCCTCATTTTCTCATTTGTCTGAATTTTATCTTTTTCATGCAGAGGCTAATCATTTTGTGTAGGTAAACTTGTCTCTTACGTCAGTGCTTTTGAAATCTACACTTTTAACATCTGAGAATTTGAGTCTGACAGTAAATGGCACAGAGATTGAATACAACAGTTGTTGATGTGAAGCGTGAAGCCTATAATGACTATTTACCATTTAACTTGTGAGCCATGAAGTTCCTTCTCAAGGAAAATGATGGGCGTTCATTTTGAAATAAACATGAAATGCATTATCACATACTTAGTCTTCTGAAAAGCGGAAGATCTTCTACTTGTGCCCGAAATACCTGGGCTATTTTCTACAGGACGGGCATGCAGTTACCGGGTGGTTAATGTGTTATCTCGGGATATATTATCTTGTTATTTTAGTATAAAACTTGCTGAAGGTCAACTCCCTTTTTGTCTTCTTAAATTTCTTTCCTTTCTTATTTGTTTCTTTCCTTATTTCATAGTGTTCCAACCCATGTTGGATACTCAGCTAAATTAGAATGGTTAATGCAATTTTGAGATTATATATTTTATCCTTTTTTTTTCTTGGTAGAGAGTTCAGCTGTGAACCGAGTGTGCCGTGTCTCGGGTCCCTCTGCGACTGTGTTGTGCTCATTTTCCGTCCTCCCCGCATCCCCCTGGCGGAGAGCCAGACGCTGCGTTGCCAAGATGTTCCCGCTTCGGTGGCGCTGGCGCCATCCATCACCACCTTCCCGAATTGCCTGGTTAACAAGCATTATCCCAGACCCATTTTGCAAATGAAAAAGCTATGGGGAAGGACAAATAAAATGTGTTCCTTGGTACCTTAACTAGGTAATACTCTGCCAGGTCACTTAGCGGCTGGCTTTTAAGAATTGAGGTTTCTATTTCAGAGTTTCCTGATAGGGTCCTGCGGAAAAGCACTCATGGTTCAATTTCCTCCCGCTATGCACTTGCTCTTCATTTACGTGCGAGTTTATCCCTGCGGCCCTTCATTCATTCAGATCCTCTTCCTACACGTAAGGCCTTATTCTTGGCATTAGCGATGCAGACAGAAATAGCACATTTGAATGGAAGTAAGTCTCTGCTTTGGGGGGAGGAAGAAATGCGTGGATGGCTGTTGTCTGGTGGCCGTCTAGGGACCGCAGTCCACTGGGGCTGGGATCTACCTTCGTAGTTTCTGAATGTTAGGAAGACAGAGATGAAATTCATTTAAATCAGCCTGGCTTGAGTTTCGAGATGTCACCGATCTTGGAAGACAAATAAATTTGACTTTGGATTCTGGAAAGGGAACAGGATAGTTTGAGGGCTGTGTCAGGGTGTCTGCAAACACTGCGGCTGATGCGGGTCTCCCTCGGATCAGCACCTGCAGAGCTTTCCACGCATCTTCTGCATTTCACAAGCTCCCTGTGTTGTCCTCCTGCTGGGCCTCACTGCCCTCTCTCAAGGAAGTCTACCTCTGTCCCCAAGGGATGCAATCTGTCCCCTCTCCATGCTATAAACCATAATTGTCTAGTGTCCCAAGCCATAGAGAAGATCGTCCTCACCTTCTTGAAATTTTGAAAAGGATGCGGACATGTTTATTTTATTGCTAGAAGCCTCGAGGTCCCTAAGGCCCTGGGCCAGGGAGCCAGCCTGTTGGAACTATAGGCTACCTAACTCTTCTTCCAAGTGGGGTTGAGAGAAATCTTATTTATGGAGAACTCCTTGAAGAAATACCTTCCACTAGTTCTCATAGCCATCACAGGTTTTATCCCTGGAAAAACTGAATAATCAGAAAGCTCAGACTTTGTTGCTTAGACTTTTATAGATTTCTTTTATAAAGTTGCATTGGAACACAGACTCTCAGCCTCCACTGAAAACACACAAGCTGCACCTTATGAAGTTGTTGCTACATCTGCCATACAATGGCCTTGTTAGAAACATCATTCAATAGGTTAATTCCCACATGTGCAATTCACGTTTTAGCCGAGCTCAGAAAAAATTGGGTTTCCCAAAGAAACTGTTGTGTTTCTCCCTGTGGATAATGACAACTCTGCAATTCCTTCATACAACAAATGTTATTGACACCCACTGCTCTTGGCAAGGGAGGCGAGAACACTACGTGTCTGTTATTGTGAAGGCTACATTTGGGAGGGAGATGCAGACATTAAACAAGGAAACAAATCAAAGAAAGGGACAATTTCATATAATGGATAAAGCCATTGAGAAATAGAAGAGGGTGATGAGATACACAGCAGTGGTGCCAACCAGTGATTTAAACAGGGCTTGGGGAAGACCTCCCGGGGGCGGGGCAGGGGGACATTTCAGCTGAGAGCTTTTGCCATACAGGTGCCGAGCGAGGGGGAGATCTGGCCACAGAGCAGCACACGGAGAAGAACACATGCAGAGTATGACTCATGGAAGAGCAGAAGGGTGAGTCCAGAAGAGTGGGTGGGAACCAGATGCTACAGGAGCTTCAGAAGCACAGAGAGGGGTTTGGACATTGTTATAAGGGAAACAGGAAACACTGAGGCATGGACTGCTAGGCAGGTAGGAAGCTACCACAGCAGTCCACATAGTTTGGATTAAGACCACAGCCATGAAGAAGGAGAAAAGGAAATATTTATGCTACATTTAGGATTTTGAGCAAACACTGAGGGAATTTGTTAAGACAAGACCTGATGCTTAGAACTAGAACCAGACAAGGTTACTCATTGTCACCACTTCTAGTCAACATAGTGCTGGAAGTCCTAGCCAGAGCAATCAGACAAGAGAAGGAAATCTAGGGATCAAGGGTATACAAATGGGGAAAGAAGAGGTCAAAACAATACTCTTTGCTGATGATATGATCTTATATCTAGAAAATCCCAAAGATTCTTCCAAGAGACTACTGGAATTGATAAATAAATTCAGCAGAGTGTCAGGTTACAAAATCAATGTGCAGAAATCAGTAGAATTTATATATGCCAACAACAGTCAAGCTGAGAACCACATTAAAGACTCAATATCCATCAGGAATTGATAAATAAATTCAGCAGAGTCTCAGGTTACAAAATCAATGTACAGAAATCAGTAGCATTTATATATGCCAACAACAGTCAAGCTGAGAACCACATTGAAGACTCAATATCCATCACAATAGCAACAAAGAAAATAAAATACCTAGGAATATATTTAACTAAGGAGGTGAAAGACCACTACAGGGAGAACTATGAAACACTGAGGAAGGAAATAGCAGAGGACATAAGCAGATGGAAAATATATGCTCATGGATTGGCAGAATCAACATTGTTAAAATGTCTATATTACCCAAAGTGATTTACAGATTCAATGCAATCCCTATTAAAATATCAACATCATTTTTCACAGATCTAGAAAAAAGAATTATACACTTCATATGGAACCAGAGAAGACCCTGTATAGCCAAAGTAACCATGAGCAAAAAGAACAATTTGGGAGGCATAATTTGTCAGACTTCGAACAATACTACAAGGCTATAGTAATCAAAACAGCATGGTACTGACATAAGAACAGAGACTTAGATCAATGGATCACAGCAGAGAATCCACATATAAAAGCATCCTCATATAGCCATCTGATCTTTGACAAAGCAGACAAAAACATATACTGGGGAAAAGAAACCCTATTCAGTGAATGGTGCTGGGAAAATTGGATATGCACTTGTAGAAGATTGAAACAGGATCTGCACCTCTCACCAATCAAAAAAAAAAAAATCAACTCATGATGGATAACAGACTTAAACCTAAGGCATGAAATTATAAGAATTCTAGAAGAAAATGTTGGAAAAACTCTTATAGACATAGGCCTAAGCAAAGAATTTAAAAGGAAGATCCCAAAAGCAATCATAGGAACAAAAAAAATAAATAAATGGAACCCGATAAAATTAAAAAGCTTCTGCACAGCCAAGGAAATAATCATTTGAGTGAACAGACAAGCTAGAGAATGGGAGAAAATATTTGTATGCTATATATTCGATAAAGGGCTGATAACTGGAATCTATAAAGAAATCAAAAAAACCAGCAAGAAAAAAATCAAATTACACCATTAAAAAGTGGGCAAAAGACATGAACAAAAAATTTTTAAAAGAAAATAGACTAATGGCCAACCTACATTAAAAAATGCTCAACATCTCTAATCATCAGGGAAATGCAAATTGATACCACAAGGAGATATCACTTAACTCCAGTGAGAATGGCTTTTATCAAAAAGTCCCAAAACAACAAATGTTGGTGTGGATGTGGAAAGAGAGGAACACTTATACAATATTGGTGGGATGGCAAACTAGTACAACCTCTATGGAAAATAGTATGCAGAGACTTCAAAGAACTAAAAGTAGAACCAGTATTAACAATACCATTTGATCTAGCAATCCCATTGCTGGATATTTACCCTAAGGAAAAAAAAATGACATTCTATAAAAAAGACACCTGTACTCAAATGTTTACAGTAGCGCAATTCACAATTGCAAAGATGTGGAAACAACCCAAGTGCCCATCAGTACATGAGTGGATTAATAAATTGTGGTATATGTAAACCATGGAGTACTACTCAGCCATAAAAAATGGTGAACTAATACCTCTTGCATTAACCTAGATGGAAGTGGAGACCATTCTTCCCAGTGAAGTATCACAAGAATGGAAAAACAAACACCACACATACTCACCATTAAATTGGAACTAATCAATCAACACATGTGCAGATATGGAAATAACATTCACTGGAAATCAAGCAGATGTGAGCGGGGAGGGGGGAATGGGTAAATTCACACCTAATGGGTACAATGCACACTATCTGGGAGATGGGCCCACTTATAACTTTGACTCAAATGGTACAAAAGCAATTTATGTAACCAAAACATTTGTACCCCCATAACATTCTGAAATAAAAAGAAGAAGAGATGGGAAAAAATGGAAAAAGAAATTACAGATATAGGAAAATATGTAATCAATGTGTGAATTATTTCAAATATTTACATCTATAAATTCCTAACATCTATTTCCGTTTATCAAGAGAGAAATGTTTAAAGGACCCAAGATAATAGTCCTTTATTCAACTAGTCTGAGTTGCTATGGTGACAGACGCTCTCTGAGGCAGTATTTAAATGGAAAGTGTGCAGCCCTTATACTTCATGTCAAGCAGTTATGCTTCCTGACTTTGAGAAAACTTAGTAACTGTATTGACTATCACAAATTCCCTTGTCCAGATTTTATGAACTGTGTCCTAATACAAACAATAGTAAGTTGTCTGAGCTTCATTCTTCATTAACTCTTCACCAATATCAGAAGTAATGTCAGACTTGAGACAGTGGATATAAAGAAAAGTGACTTTTTGTCTGTGATGAAGACTTTCAAAATTATAATTCAAGCATTTCAACCAAAAATATTATATTAGTATTAACAAGTGAGTATCTTTAACCTACCCTTGATATTTTTTATACTCTGAACTCATTATTTTTTCCAGAATACAACCTTTGGATAGCTCTCTAAGCACAGAGAAAGCATCTGAGTGATCCTGGGATACCCACGCATGTCGTCATCTTTTTGAATCACAGGTGTTGAAAACATCACTGTATTTCATCACTATCATCAAAGCCCTAGCTAAGGCAGGGGAAGATCAGTATTTATTACAGCATGCTTCTCTTTACCGAGAAGTACATGCAGTACTCACACACACATGCGTGGGTATGTAGCATGTATACTGCATGTTGTTCATCAATAAATGCCAATATCAAATGTGTGCAAAAACTGTCCTGCATTCACATCTAAATCAAGACAAGATTTTAGATTCAATAAAATCATCTAAAGAATCTCTCTATATACAAAGTATTCATCAATTTTGTTAATAGCAAAAAACAATACAAGTGGAGGAAATGAGTCACTCTGGTTGCCGAGGACAATTTCCCAGGTCTGCCTCTGGTTTTATGTGTAAATGTGACAAACAGCAAGTTACTGTGAGAGCTGGGAGACGCACCCCTTCCCCAGGTACAGTCTACTTTGTCACGCTGCACTGATGTTGTCCTACCTGTTACACAGGTATTAGAATATTCGTTTCTATTCATTGGTTCCACAAACGGTAAAACACAAACGTCTTTTTCTGTGTAGACAACCAATATTTCTAGATGTCACAAAGTTTACAGAAAAAAAGTAAGTAAAAGGCTAACTCCTACACTGCACAGAAAAAATGTTCCATGTGGACTCACGCACATTTTACTCTGAATTACCTTTGCTTTAAGATTCAGACATTTGTGGTTTATTTTGTATTTTCATCGGGGGGAGAGTGTGTGTGTGTGTGTGTGTATTCTAATCTTCTTATGGTGGAGACTATTGTTTTCACCTTTTCATCCTTGGCAATTGCATAATGGTTGGCTTATGGTAGCATCCTGCTACGTATTTGTTCAGTGGGTTAGAATTGTGTTAAGATGCACTGGTAATTTGGATTCCATACCAAAGTTACTGACTGATGTAAAGTGTAAAATCCTATAAGATTATATAAGATTTTTTTTTAAACTTAGAGCTTCTAACCTAACAAGCATATTACCAAATTCATTTACTGTCATAGGTTTCCATTGTGATTTCTAATACCTTCCATCATGGTACAGAGGAAATTGGATTCAAGAATAGCCAAGAGGAGCAATTCGGGAGAACGATGCAATTTTAAGTGCAATTGTATGTGAATTACCTTCTTAGCATGCATGAGAACTCAAATCCTCTTGGCCCTATGTACCAACATTAGATTACATTTTTCAAACTCCCCCAATAATGATGAATTCTAGTTCTTTATTAAATGTTTTTGGCAGAAAATAATATGCCAAAGTGCCATATACATGAACCAAACGTGTTTTAGTTTGTAAGTTTTGAATGATGTGTGTGTAAATTCTAATTTTTTCTTCTTAATTTCTATATAGTTATGGATAAAATTTTATTTTCCCAAGTCACACAGGCAAGTTGATCTCACCAGTGCTTCTGAGTAGAACTGTATATAGCCAGTTATCTTTCACCAAACAAACAGTGCTGTATTTTTGGATATTCCTTTTAAAGTCTAGGACATATATGCCTCTTAACCTTTCTTACAAAATCTAAGGAGGAAGAATTCTTTGTACATGTATTTCCCAAATCCTCAGATCCCTAAATAAGCAGGAAAACAAAATTTTTTGAAGATAGTTATACAGGTATTATCCAAAATAATTCTCATGAAACATAATATATTTTTATTTTATATGGCTGATTTTAAAGTAAGATAATTCTTAAAAATAATATAACGACTGGTGTGTGTGTATTTTTCTGTTTGCTTTTAACATAAATTTTTCTAATCCTTTTTTATGTCCCATTAAAAGTAAATACGGTGTTATTTAGCAAGTACTACATTGGACGCAGAGTCAACATACAGAAAAGCCAACTGCATTTTTAAATACTAGCAAAGAAAAATGAAGATTAAAATTTTAAAAAGAAAAACTACTTTCAGTATCAGCAAAGCCCCAAATATCTATGCATAAATTTAGGAAATTACATATAACAACAACACAGAAAATTACAAAATATTATTGAGTGAAAATAAAGAAGACCTAACAAATGCAGATATATACCATGTTTGCACATTAGAAGACACAATATTGTAAAGATGGCAGTTCTCTAAAAATGTAATCCATAGATTCAAGCCAATCCCAACCCAAACTTCAACAAGGTTTGTTTGTATTTTGTTTTCTGATTTTTTGAGCGAATTGACAAACTGATGATAAAATTTCTACGGAAATATAAATGGCTGATTATATAAGTATGTAAGGAGCAATTCTGAAGAAAAGTGAAGTTGGGGCCCTCTCCTACCAGTACCAAGATGTATTCTAGAGATGAGTTAGTTAAGAGTGTGAGTGGTTGATGTGAGGACAGACAGCTGACCAGTGCGGAGGGCAGAGGTGAGAAGTAAACCCACCCAGCGCAGTGGGAAAAGATCATCTTGTCAATAAACGGTGCTGGGCCAACTGCGTATTTGTATGGAGAAAGTTCGTTGGGTCCTTTACCATTATAGAGGGATTGAAAATCTAAAAGTGAAAGGTAAAATGATAAATTTTCTAGAACCAATCACCAGAGAACATCCTTCTGACCTCTGACTAGGCAAAGATGTTTTTAATCAAAATACGAAAGATATCAACAATAAAAGAAAGAAATGTCAACAGCTTAGACATATTAAATTTGAGAAATTCTGTTCAAACTATTAGCCGGAGAGTGAGGAAAGATCATCACAATTGATACATCCAACAAGATTTGTGTACAGGATGTATAAAAACGTCTTACAAATCAATAAGAAAGAGACAACCTGTGAGGGAAAAACAAAGGCAATAGGCTTGAACTGACACTTCTCGGAGAAAGATACTAAAATAATCAATCCATGAAACACTCAAAACAGTGCTGGACTTCATTAGCAGTCAGAGAAATTCAAATAAAACGTCCACAATAAGAGAATACTACACTTCCACTAGAATGGTTTAAATGAAAAAAAAAACATACGTTTATTCACCCAAGACATATCCAAAATGTTCACAGAAGCACTATTTGCAATCATTGCAAACTGAAAATTATGTGAGTGTCCACGAGGAGTGTAAGTTGTGTAACACTCACAAAGTTGAGTACCATATGGCAAAGAAAGCGAAAACGTTACAAGTGTGCACAACGCGATGGATGAATGTCACAGACGTAACTTTGTGTTAAAAGAGCCAAAAACAAAATAAAAAATCACACGATCTGTGGTTACATTTATATAACCTGCCAAAATAGGCAAAATTGATCAATGCCCTTAGAAGCCAGGAGTGTGGCTACTCTTGAGCTGGGACTGATGATTTGAGAAGCATACTAGGCTCCCCTGGGAGAAATACTCTGCTTCATGACCTTGAACTGAAGTTTCGCAAATTCTCAGGTGACTCTGTGTGGTATGTGCAGATTTTTGCATGCAGATTTTATTCTGAATTAATAAAATGCATGAAAACATCTGAGAACCATTGCCATAAATGTCTCTTTGACTATTTATCGTAAGAATTCCTTAAGAATGCTCAGTGTAAATACTAAAGAAGTAAAAATAGGCCAACATCATGCGTAACAGTTCAGGCCCTGGAGTTAAATTTCTAGATTCAAATATAGGAAATGTCGCTTAATAGATACACAATCTTGAGTAATTTATTTAACTTCTATCTGATTTTTCTTATGTTAATAATAGAAATAAAATACGCCCTACCTTATAGGTTTATTGTGAGAACAAAATGAGCTATCATAAGATGCACAGGGTCTTCAACAACAACAAAAAAAGTCAAAAAACATGAAATCTTGCTGGTACCAATGCACAACAGTTTTATATTCATATACATATGAACACATGTATATATATGTGTTAATTTTATATAACACACATATACACATTTCTGCTGTTGTTCTAACTGAATCCTGAGGTTTTTTATGTTATTCAATCACTAAAGCATATTGAACGAATGCTTTTAAGGAAGAATCTTCAAAATCTCTATTGATATCATTTATTCGCACAAACTTTTATCAATCAAGTAGTGTGCATCATGGTACGGCTATGTTTTATGGTTTGGATAATCCATACCATTGACCAACTGAAACAATTAAAACCAGTCATCTTAAATCCATGGGGAAACAGCAGCTCTTAGATAATGTTACACAATCTCATGTAACAGGTATTGCTCAGAGTTATAAATCTATTTAACGATTGTGACAGAAAAGAAAAAAGAAGTTGCATTTTAATATATATTTTTGAAATAATTAAAATATATATTAAAATATTTACATACATACAGGCATATAAGTTTAAAAACACAAAGAGAGAGAGTGTCTGTAGTATGATAAACAGACACAATTGAAGGTCAGAATTTATGAAATATTTTAGCTCCCATAGCAAAGATAACATTAATTTCTGTATAAGGGTTTCGAAGCACTTATTTTCCAATAAAAGTAAACAGCAACATGAAAGAAATTTCCCAATGTCAATTTTATGTTCTTGCTGCTTTTATCATATTCATCAGAAAATATTTATGAAACGATAAACTTAAGTGGCTTAGAATTCACTTTTCGAATAGGCAAGTTTCTTTAGCAAGCTCTCTATCATCCTTTTATATGCCTCTCATGGAAAGTGTAAACTGTCGTCTATTTAACATATAATAAACATTTGTATTTGTTATATAAGAGATTATATGGGTATTATATAAACCTGCATAAGGTAATAAACTCATTCCCTGTAGAACTGTTAGGAAGACATTGCTGTTGCCGAAAGTGGCATATTCTATTACAGGTCTTGGGCACAAGGGACGTGGAAAAGTTCCAGAGAACAAAACGCACAACCGCCAGCTCTGAAGAGGGAGGACACACTAGCATAACTTCACGTGTGACTGTGTCTCCTCACTCACAGGCCCCAACACATGGGCATTCATGACTCTGATACACATGGTTCGAGCATTGCACACACGTACGTGAAAAGATGAGTAAGAATTAATTTATTCCAATATGGCTAAATAAAAAATGTTTTTAAATGTTGACTAGCAAATTGTGGATATTCTCCTTTAAATTATAATTTAACTACTAACTCAGTTGGGAAAATGTCTTCCATGATTGGCCTTAACTTGTATAAAATCTGCAAGTAAACCATGATTGCAATGCCACTAGCATTCACCTCTATTTCTGTGCCTTTTGGTAGACTAAGAAAGAAGAGTCTCTGCCTAGTCCTTATTTGTATGTATCAAAATGCTAGAGCTGAGAAACTTGCTACCACAAAAATTATCATTTCAATGTTAAATGCCTTCTGAAACACACACACACACACACACACACACACACACACACACCTATGAGGGGATGGAATTTGGATAACCAATTCGTTACTAATTATAGGATGCTTTGATTTTAAAATGCCTATTTACTAAATTTATGTTTATAACCAACAAGAGAAAATGATCTTTACTATATTATTATGCTTCTTTGTGAATTTCATGGATTCTGGAATTTGCATTTGTGGTCTGACATTAGTTAAGAACTCTATAAAAAAGACACCTGCACCCGAATGTTCATAGCAGCACAATTCACAATTGCAAAGATGTGGAAACAACCCAAGTGTCCATCAGTACATGATTGGATTAATAAAATGTGGTATATGTGTACCATGGAGCACTATTCAGCTATAAGAAACAATGGTGATATAGCACCTCTTGTATTCTCCTGGATAGAGCCGGAATCCATTCTACTAAGTGAAGTATCCCAAGAATGGAAAAAGCAGCACCACATGTACTCACCAACAAATTGGTTTCACTGATCAACACCTAGGTGCACATAAAGGAATAATATTCTCTGGGTGTCGGCAGGTGGGAGGGGGAAGGGGGGATGGGTATATGCATACACAATGAGTGCGATGCGCACCATCTGGGGGATGGACACGCCTGAAGCTCTGACTTGGGAGGGTCAGGAGGGGAAGGGCAACCTATGTAACCTAAACATCTGTACCCCCGTAATATGCTGAAATAAAAAAAAATTTAATAAAAAAAGAGATGTGGGTAGCAGAGTTTACCCTGGAACCTCGTTGCTGCGTCGTGGACCCCATCCACAGGGACTGGGCAGGTCTCTATCTCTTGTGCAATTCCCAGGATTCTTGCAGGTCAGCAATGCGCCGGGTATTCGATACACGCCAGGCACCGTCAGACGCCGAGGACGCAGAGGGGAAAAACAGCAGCCGGTCTTGTCCTTCTGACGCAAGGCAGAGGCGGCGAAGGAGGCGAGTGCAGTGGTGTGTAATAATCCCGCAGTGCCTTAGGGAAAAGGGAAACTCTTCCCGCTTGGGAGGGGACAAGCATCCAAAAGCGGTTTTGTGATTGAAAAATTGCGAGTGAGAACTGAAGGAAGGGAGAGGGTATGTTGTGAGAAGTCCTGAAGTGGGGGTATCTTGATGTTCATCATGGTGGCCCAGGTTGGGCGCAGGTCTAGTATAATCATCATAAAGATAAATCATAGACAAGAAGCCTGGGGAAGAAGAAAATAGAACAGGTGGAGGGGGCCGCAATGCCAGGTAGCGGAATTCGAACTCCAGTACCCGGGAGCCGGGAAACTGCTGAAGCCACGAGAGTAAGGTGCGACGCGGCAGAGCTGCCGGGTGGAGCCTGCGTCTGGTCGCAGGGCGCGGGGAACCCAAGGGCGGGCATCGCCTACACCAGGTGCGAGCGTAAGGGTTTCAGGACAGGGCAGAAAACTGTTAATGAGGAGAAAAGAAAATTGCGTTTCAAGTTAGAGTGGCCGGAGTGATGGTGATGGTTTGACCAGGGTTATTGGGAGAACAGACAATTGCCTCGATAGTTGTTCAGGAAAAGCATATAATGAGCACATATTGATAAAGATCTATATTAAGGTTTATTTTTTACATTATATGTTAAAAAATAAACCTTAATATTAGCTCTAAGGGAAGTTAAAATATGTATAGTTTCTATGATTATATAATATTTTGAAAGCAAATAGCTTCTTACATACATGTCTCGATATATTTATCAAGACTGTGCCTTTGTTAATAAGATCCCATTACATTTGTTTAGTAGCACTGAGTTTTATTAGGAGGCATACACATGTCAGAAAAATGGAAGATTCCTTATGGGAGACTATTTTATAGTGTTCACAGAAAATCCTGAAAAGCCATTAGAATCAGACAGGTGTGAGTTATAGAATCAATCTGACCTTTTCAGGGGTTTGTCAGTATTTATTGGCACAGTTACTGACACTTACATTGTTAAATGAAAATATAAAAGCTTGAATCTGCCAGTGGAGTAGTTATAAGGACAATATCCGATTACAGGATGCTATAAATTATCTGAACACGGCTGAAGTACAAATCTCTACTTTTCCCTGAGATGAAAATAAACTCCTAAAAAATATCTCTAGATAGTCT
Source organism: Avahi laniger (assembly GCA_963575035.1). NCBI lineage: Eukaryota > Metazoa > Chordata > Mammalia > Primates > Indriidae > Avahi > Avahi laniger. The sequence continues at coordinate 112,070 of CAUYSK010098794.1, forward strand.
GCAAGAAAGAAAGAACTGTTCCTCCACCTATTCATGCAATTACATAAAGTATCATCCGGCATCTGAATTTGCTATGGTGACCACCTGCTCCAAAGACATTCGAACTACCCACTCATTATATTTTCATTTCTGGTTTTCTGTTCTCTCTTCTTCCCCATTCCTCTCTCCATCTTTCTCAAACTCACAGAAATGCATGTGTGAGGTCACAAATTTTCAGCACACACCAATATCAGTCCCCTCTAGCTCACACACAGGCTGAAATGAAGCTCATTTGCAACTGAAAGATGCTTTTCTCAAATAATCAACTATAGAATGAAAATGTTTCCAATTTGGCCAAAGTCTCTATGGATGGGACAATTTGCTTTTTTGCTAAAGTTTTTCTAAATATGAGTGAGGTTTGTTTCTAATCTGTAAGTATAAAATGATAAAAATTCATAAGTTATGTACTTAAATTAGAACACAGCTACATTAATGATTCCAATTATATATTTTTCAAACCAACTTCCTTGGTAAACAGTATTTGCTAGTGCGGTAGCAGCGATTTAGAATGTCACTGGTTCAGCAAACTCATTCTGTGCAAGGATACCTAATAAGTAATTTTAGGTTTTGTGCATCACAGGGTCTCTGTCACATCACTCGGCAATGCTGTTCAGGTATGAAAGCAGGCCACGGACAACACCTGCTGGGACAATAATGGCCAACTGTGGCTGTGTTCCAGGAAAGCTATAGATGAAAGTCAGAGGGGTCAGATTTGGCCCATAGGCTGTAGTTTGCTGACTCCTGAGATGTATCTTCTAATGATTGCTACTGTTGGTTAAGAATCTACTATGTGCTAGACACTTCCTAAAGCCTTAATCTGGTACCTTTGAGGTAGCTGTCATCATCCCTGCTCTCCCGGAAGGAGGCTGAGACTTAGAAAGGTGAAGAATGATCAGCAATTCCAAAAAGAGGCAGAGTAGAATAGAAATCTGCACCTCGTTCTAACTCCAAATTTTCCATCCTCAACAGCTACACTCTACTGACTCTCAGATAGTACCGATTCACTGACCATCAACACAGGCAATTGTCAAGGGAGCAAAATCACTTCTCAGTGAAACGTACTTCAGCAGACAAAGCCATGAGACATTCACATTTACTGACTCTCAGAAAAGCACTGCATTGACTGTAGCAACCGTTCGAACTCTACCCCACACATCTTCTCACCTACACTTCAAGACACAATTCCACTCAAGCTGAGACTCTCAGCATGAGAGACTGAGAATTATACCAAAACTATACTGGGTCGGTGAAGTTGATGGGTGTGAGTAGAGAGTATTCCAGTCACTGCAAAGATGAAGCTCCCTAAAGTGCTCGGATGAAATGAAGGCGGCTTGACCCTGGGGCGAAATCGATGTTCTTGCACCTGCAGTGGTGAGAGAGACCCACAGCACAAACTCCTCCCACCGCCGTGTGATCCTCCCCGAGACCTTCTGGGGCTAATGACAGAACCAAGACAAAACAGCAGCCCTCTCGGGATGAACCCCAGGACATGACGTCCTCTGCTTCGTTTGAAACACACATGCACATTACATAACGTATCCATGACACGGGATTAATTTCGTCCTAGATGTCAAGTTCTCACCCCTGGCTACTGATGAGAGTCCCTGTTTTACAAACACCAATGCCAGACTTTAAATTAAGCCAATTAACTTAGAATTTAGAGAGGGTGAGGCCAAGTGAATTGTTTTAAAGCTCTTCAGGTAATTCCAACATAGATACAGCGTTGAGAACATTGTTCCAGACCTGCAGTTAAGAGACGGTGTCTATGTGACTGAGATAGGCCAAGACCACAGTTTTGGGAGGAAATAGCTTTGCTCTAGAGGTTAAAAAGAAAAAAACTCAGGTTATTGTCACATCTCAATTAACTGGCCGTGTGGTCTCAGGGAAGGCACGTGCCTTCTACATGCCTCCACATCTTCATTTGTGCCAAGAGGGAACGAAATACCCAAGTTCTTATTCATGTTTCTATGTGGAGTGAACAAAATAAAGAAAATCCACTTGCAAAATTTATAATTATGGAAATAATGCTTTTAATGGCAGAATATATTATATTTAAAGAAAACAGAGAAAAAGTGCTTATCAGGATTCTTATCTGATCCTCGAAGGAGTCTAACTTCCGGCAGAGAAATTGAGAGCACAAAATGTGTTGGAAGATATTGTGCATTTTTTGTTTTTATTCAATATTATAGAATTAAAGACAAATGGTCCTTTACCTAACTGGGATAATATACATAATTAATGTCCTTTACCTAATGGGGATAATATACATAATTAATGTCATTTGTATACAATATTTGCCATCCTATAAAAATCATGTCATACTTGACCTGAAAACTTCAAATGAAAACCTAAATATGAAGTTAGAATATAAGCAAAATGTGAGGAACAGCGAAATCCACCCAGACACCAAGCCCTTGTTAACATAAGCCTGACACTTTGATCTTCAAGGCAAGACTTGGTATCCACGTTTAAAGGATGGTGATTACTCAGTCGGATGAGCCGTAAATAAGCTTGATCAAGAACCTTCTTTCTATACTGAAACCTTCTTCTTCTTTTTTTTTTTTACCTTAATGCAAGGTCCATGTGCAAAATGCAAATTAAAAAAGGAGCACCACTTAGGAGATGATTATCTGTTGGTTCGAATGAAACACAAAGCGCTTTGCTGCCTCCACCATCTAACTTTGTTGTGCCTCTTGTTGTGTTCAAGTACCAGCGGAGAAAGCTGAGCTAACGATGGCCCAGCTGCACAATCTAACAAGATCTTTGTGACACAAGCAAGAGCAAGTGCTCTATCCCGCCGCGTGTGAATCTCACTGTGCGCTGAGAGAGAAAGAGGCAATGGGGTGGAGATGGTGCTGCGAGCTGGAGCCCTTATCGAGTCCTAGTCCCCAGGACAGCGAGCAGACTGCCCCTACTGCAACGAATAGCTCTTCTCGAAGAGGCTAAGGAAGGCATTATTCTAGAAAATAATACCCTATGTTTATAAACGCATTCTATTCCAGTGTTCCTCAATATCCACGATGGCTTTTTTATCATTTAATTAAAAACATATCTTCATAACATCTAGTTTTATAGGAAGAACAATTTATTAATTGCATTCTATATAAATGAAAGTCTATCCTTTATGAACAAAGGCACTTATAACTCATTGAAGTGTCATCATTCCTATAATTTCATAAAATAATTTTAACAAAAGCTTAGTATACGAACTATGCATTTCGTCTGCTGATGGCCAATTCATCGGTTCCTGCAAGTTAAAAGTTTTACTTCTGATAATTCAAAGACAAAAAGTCAATGTTTAAAATGAATAGTGTTTTTAAGGTTAAGGATTCCATCAAGATTGATTTATCAATAATAATAATCAATAATAATAATAATACTTTGAAGGGAGGTTTGTTAAAAGTTGCATTTCTAGAAAGCCATTGTCATTAGTTTCAGGGGATAAAAGAAGAATAACCTGCCAAGTTTTATGGTATTAAAACAAACTTCATTAGGTTTGTAAAAATATTTTTTGCTAAAAATTAAATAGTGTGTTGATACGCTTCTAATCTTATGACATTAAAAATACATATGCCCATTTAGATCATAAATTCACTCAGCTGAAAGTCCGCAGGGGGATTGGAGTGTTGGTTTTAACCACTGTCCACCTGCAACATCAATCTGCATTTTCTGTGACTTGAGCTATGGTTGTGGGAAACTGATTATGTACAGTATTATCTTAAGCATATGTAGGACATCAATAAAGACACAGGTATTCAACAGTCTTCTGTTGTGAATTCTCTATTTTTCTGTTGATTATTTATTCTCATGAAGTAAAATATTATCAAAAGTCAAAAGCACTGACATTTCAAAAATACTTTCTGAGCCAGGCACAGTGGTAGCCCCAGCTAGCTACTAGGGAGGCTGAGGCAGGAGGATCGTTTGAGCCCAGGAGTTCGAGAGCAGCCTGGCCAGAATAGAGACCCCGTCTCAAAAAAATAAATAAATAAATGAAGTTAACAAAATCCTTTCTGAATTACTAAATATCATTGCATTTTCTGAAATTTAGGACAAATTAATGATCTGATAGCTTTTACAGTTTGTTGGATATATGGATTATAACTTCTTTTGTAGCTTTGATAACCAGAGTATCATATTCCCTAAGAAAGGTACAATTTCACTTTTAATAAGAGACAAGAAATATCATTATTGGTCCTATTTGCAATGAAATATCAGATATTTTCCTGGGTGTTAAGTTTAATCTACTTGAAAAATCTTAATACTAATGGAGAACAGCACACATTAATTCAACAGATGCCGGCTGAGCATTTCCTGTGTGGTAGGTGTTTCGGGAGACCGCAGAAAACAAAGACAAGTGGAACATTATTAGCCTCACCTCGGGGAGCTCCTGCTGACTTTGGAGGGTACATGGGGTTCCAACTGAGTGGGAGCCGTTTAGGAGGGGAAGTATCAGACACAGCCGCAGGGGCTCCGCGGAGGGAGGCTCGATTCCGCCTGCAGGAGGAGGAGCTGGGAGGCCTCTAGGCAAGGAGGGTGAGAGGCGGGAGGAGGAGGACCGGTTCAGGCACAGGGCAAACCGTGCGTGGTGGAGGCTCTGGGTGTCGCAGCACACTCAGAGAGAGAAGCTCCTACGACTCCAAGCAAGGCCAGTCTCCGGCGGCGGACGGGGGTTTTGCAAACCGGAACCAGAAAGGGCGTTTGTGGCACCATCGAGAATGGCTTCCTGTCCCGTGCTGTAGTGTAACCCGGCCTGTCTCAGCTGGGGCTGCTGTGACAGAAGACCAGGGCCTGGGCGGCGTGAGCAGCAGACATCTCTCTTCTCACAGTTCTGGAGGCCGCAAGTCCATGTCAAGGTAGCAGCAGGGCTGGTTTCTCCCCCCACCCCGCCTCGCTCCGTGGCTCGCAGAGGGGACCTCCTCCCTGTGCCCTCAGTGGTCCTCTCCCTGCGCAGGTGCGTCCCTGGCATCTCTTCCTCTTCTGAGGACGCCAGTCACAGCAGGTCACAGCCCCACCCATGTGACCACACTTAACCTTAATTGCCTCCTTAAGGCCCCGGATATAGTCACGTTGGGGATTAGGGCTTCAACTTATGGATTTTGGTGGAGAAATAGTTCGATCCTTGTCAGGGTCCATTACAGGCTTTCAAGCCAGTGGGACTTCTAGGACTGTGACTTTGCTTGCAGGGTAAAAGGTGGAAAAAAGAGCACAAATGTCACGGGCCACTCAGAAAACGGAAGCAGAACCCCTCTTCCCATCCTATCTTCCTGCCAGTCGAAGGGAAGGGCCATGCAACGTGTGTGTGCGCGCACGTGCCTGCTGACAGGAGGAAAAAGCAACATTTCTTGAGTGTCTGACATGGGCTGGATACTGTCTTATATGCTTCTCCCAAGGATGTGTGAAGCAGATGTTATAAGCATTTTCCAGGTGAGGAAAACGAAGGCCATCCAATAGTTGAGCAGGTGTTTGGACCTAGGTCTACCCAATTCTAAACCCAGGTGCTTTGTACCTTACAGCCCGATAGTCTTCCAGGCAGCGCAACACTGACTCGAGACTGACTTCCGGATGTATAATTTCATCACTGTGTGAGATGGCACATCGATTATTTTTATAAATCTTAATTCTCCCATCCATAAAACCCATTAAAAGATTTCTCAATAAAAGTGAGTTATCTCATATTTATTATTTCCACACATAATTTCCAAAATTATCAGGATACCAAGCTTTTAAGAAAGATTTGAACATTTTCCAATCAGTGTTCAAAAGCATAGCATCAATTATTTTAATATTAGCACACAGTAACGTCACTAACACGAAAGAAGTGAAAAAAATTAGGGTTGGTCACATTTGGGTAAGCCTTTATTGTGTATGTGGTTCAAAGTTTCTTTCTCCTCTTCAGGCAATACAGGTGTATATGCTCTGAGATAACATCAGCAAGTGAAAGGCAGTAACCCATATACACAATATATTTAGATGCTTTCAATGCGTAGTCATATTGTATAAGGTTAAACTAGAGAGCTGAGGTCAAGCATTGACTCAGACACCTAAGCGTTCAATAAATAATCCAGCTCAACAGCTACACATAACTCACCCCTAGTGGCTAAAAGGAGAAGCCGTCTTCAACCTATCTCTTCAAGAAGATGTGTGGGGAAGACTCTGTGTTTTTTATGCCTCAGCATTTATGCATTCAAATGATCAGAGGACTATTTCCCCCAAAGCTTATAAAGCGTCAGGCTTCAGAGCCCCTCATTCATTCGGGGCCCCTACTGAGATCTTCAAGGTGTTCTATCAGAGCGTGCACAAAATCATAGGTTTGAGGAATTTTGCAAAAAAAAATAGGATTTTAAATACAACCAGTGAAGACTGTTCTCTCCCCACTCTGACCTTCCCTGTACTATGCTTCAGCACTGTTGGTTGGCATGGGGTGGGATTCTGAGGATGGGTTAAAAGAGTTATCTGTTTATGCAGGTTTCTTCCACTTCCGTGTGTAACAACATTGTCACTTGTCATTGTGGGATGATCTGTACGCTCCGCTCTGTGCACTTGGTGGAGTCATGACATCCAAGCGTAGGGCCAGCAGGGTCATGGTGCCAAGAATGTGTTCTGTGCTCCAGACACTGAGGAACGGGAGCTGGGGAACAGGGCAGGAGTTGATAAGGACAGAGCAAGATGCTTGTCTGTGAAATAAACTTGAAGGGCATTTTCTCAGTGCTAAAAAAAATACATGACATTATAATCATGGTTCAGCTGTTACCCCAAAAATAGCTTGTCAATAACAGTGATACAGATAAAACAAGTTTGACCAAATACACTGGACAAAAGCCAGAAAGATCTTTCTATTCTCTCCACAAAAATGATAACAAAATCATCCTCACCTGAAGAGGTAATCAAGCGTATTCAGCCAAAGCTGTAGGAAAAAACATGTTCCCGGGGTCCATCAGGGATAAAAGGATGAGGCGATTTCTTTTTCAGATGTTTTCTTATGTTTCTGATGTGCGTAATACTTTCCAGTTTGTTAAACATATAATTTGTTGTGATTTCTCGTCATGTTCTAAGGAAAATATTCACTTCCAAACTTTGTATAATATTCATAATTATATGTATATTTTTTCTTAGAGGGCCTCCCAAATTGCAAGACAGTTAGGTTTAACAAAACCTAGATCAGCCTCTTAAAACTATTATGACAGTTTGAAATATTGTTCCAAAGGATAAAGAAAAAGAAAAACCAAAATATTTATTAAAATTTCCTTTATTACAAATAAATGCAAAAGTATGAAAACAAAGACAAACCCCAGGCCTTTGTGTGCTGTGATTCTGTCCTATCTCCTCCTGCTGGAAGCTTTGCGCTGGGGTCTCTCTGCTTCTGGGAGCAACTGGATGTCACTGTGTAAGAGGAGGGAGATCCCTCGTGGTTTTGACATTTCTAAAAATGAGAATAAATCTAACTTTATCCACTTAAAAGAAAATAATATTGTATTACCTTGAGCCATCAGTTATAGAACTGCATATAGCTTTACAATTTACCTAATTTAAAAAAAATCATTCTAAGACATCTCCCTCAAAAATGTACCTAATATAGGGTTTCTACTGCCTATTGATTTGTTGTCTGCACGGGGCTGTTTACAGGAAAATAAATGTTCCGTGCTAAGGCTGAAAGGAGTCTTCAGTGTTAATGCTAACAAGAGAGTCTAATTGAAAAATGCATTGATCCTTTTTCCTGCCTCCAACTCTATGAATTACTTTCTTGATTAACTAGAATTACTGAGGAAGTGTCTCCTGCTTCTCTATGTCAATTAGGAGTGCACATGGCTGTTAAATATTTAGGTGCCCTGATTTAGATCCACTGTCAATAATTTGCTCTAGTTCTGCTGAAAAAGAACATTATTTTCACACCTGTCTTATAAATCCTAGAAAATTACAGCGGGTTATAGTATTCAAAACTGTACAGATGACTTCATTTCCACGATGATGAAGAGAGCAATTAGAAGAGTTGGTCGTGAATCTCCCATTTGGCTCAAAACCAGCTTGACGGAGGCTGTTAGTGAGGTATTTACCAGTGAATGGTATTCAGTCGGAGCATAACCAGTGGGTGTCATAATTAAATATTCAAGGCCTTCTCAACGTATTGATTGAATGTAATTCATGGATCACCTAGAGGGTGACTTCATCTCGGAATCACAAATTCAGAGACACTAATATGTTTCTTATATATAAAAAAACGTGTTTTAATTAAAGTAATTGATTTTTAAATTATAATTGTGGCTCATAACAATACAGGGAATGTCTGCTGCATTCTATTTAAATGATGTTTTATGAAATAAAATTATGCAGCATTTTATTAGCAGATTCATATTTGAAGTTATAACAGATAATTTATAACACAAGGAAAATGTCTTATTTTGTATACTAGGTGGAATATTGTGTGGCAGTGTTTTTTGTTTATCCCTGTTAACAGAAAAGTATAGATCCACAACATTTAAATCCTAGCAGACAGAAAACAGAAAATCAATATTATTAGGGCTATTATCGATTTAAGCATAATTATCCTTGTGAAATAAATATGTTCATAAAAGGACATAAGTGTGTTTAAATATGTATATATAGACTTATATTTCTAATGCACAAGCATGTTTCACTGGGTAAAGTCTCAAAAAGGGAACAGTCCTATCCTAAATAAATAAATAAAAAAAAAAACTGCTGTATTTTATGAACGCATATTTATAGTTTAAGTCTTTGTATTTAGTTTCTAACTGGTCCATTTGTTTGTTCTTTCATTTATTTATTCATTCCTAATTCACTTATCCAAGGAACTTCACTACAGTCTTAATTCCTCACACTGCAATTGTCCTGCAGTGTGAGCCGCACCTCTGAGCTCGTTAGTAACGGGGAGTCTCAGGTTTCGTGCCAACAAGCTGCTGGATCAGAATGAGCAGTCCCAGGGATCGCCAGGTGATCCGCACGCACATTGACGTGGGAGGCCTTCCCACACGAAGCTCTTTAGGTCACATCTGTAAAAGACGGTCCTTCTCACACTCTGCTTTTGCTGTGCACCATTCAATGCCGTGCCGCCGCTTCCAGAAAAAGAAGGGACCAGTGACCAAAGAGCCGCAGAACAGCTAGGTATCCAGTTACACGTATTACGCTGCAGTTAATCACTTCCCGAAGGGCGCACCGTCAGGACGGGAGTGCGCGGCTTGAGCAGCAGGCACAGTCCGAGTCAACGCTGTGCTTAAGAAACAGAGAAAGATCTTGAGCCCCGTGAGAAAAATGCTCCAATTCTACAGCCTGGTTGATGTTGCCAAGAGTTTTTGAAACAGTCCTTCCAGAACTCATATCCCTACCCTGGGAAAAACTGCATAAACCAATTTCCAGATTTCTATACACTCACTTTGCTGAATTAGCAGCACGTGAAGGACTGATGGTCCAAAGAGAGACTGGAGATGGTGATCGAGCTACCCGTGGGGAATCTTAGAAGTAACGGTTCTGAAACACTGAACACTTTGGAGGAAGAGCACATTCAACAAAATGCTACCAAATGGTATGTTGAATTTTTTTTTTTCTTAAAAACACAGAGAAATATATGGAAAGAGCAAATCTATTGTCTGAGGGTCTGTAAAGATGGTCTTATTGTGACATCAACTTTGGACCAAAAAACACCTCTTTGCCTATCACCTAATTCCTTTGGATGTTTCGTTCTCCAATAATATAATCTCGATCTCACAAATCGCTTCATCAGTACTCCTAGTGAAACCTACTTGCCATGACATCCTAGATAGCAATTCTAGCTGGCCATGCAACTTGAGCAACTGAGTCACTCTCTGGATCTAATTTTCCTCATTTGCTAAATGAAGTTATCGTCCTGGAAGTTCCCTAATGCGCCTTTCAACGCACCCAGCATATTCACGACGGCACTGCAATCATGGAAATTCTAAAGGGCAGCCGATATCTTCAAACCAGAAGTCTAAATTTCAGTGACATGAGGATTTGTAACAGAATGGTGCCAGTTACAAAAACAAAGAAGTCAGATGCCACAGTCTGCCTTTTCTATGGGGACCATGGCTATAGTATGACGAGTGACTTTGATTATCTGCAGGTAATGAGCGCTGCGGGTAGAGGCAGTCAACACTCGGGTCAGGGCTCTCTTACACCCAGCGTGCTAGATCAGTGTTCTCTAAATTTTAACACTGCATAAGTCTGTTCTAAAACAAAACATTCCTTATAGATCCCTCTGCTGATTAATTTGTTTTGTTCAAATTATGATCTTAAAGTAATGCACACATAAACTCAGGAGTTCTTATAGCTTATATACAACTATAAACTATATAAACAAATGTATACAAACCTATGTCAGTAAAAATGAAAAAGTGATGAATTTTACATAACACTACATCACCACTCAAAATGGACTGCTACAGTGCAAATGATCATCATAATCATTAATAAAAATATTTTAAATATTGATATCCTTTATCATGCCCATAATACTATGATGAAGCCCTGTTAAAGTTTTTGCAAAAATCTTCTTCCATGAAACACTCTGTGATATCATTTGCCTTCCATGGGCCCAGGGGGGCCATTCACGTTGTAGGTTCACCTCTATTTTGTTTCTCATTAGCCTGTGGATATTAAAGTAGTGCCGCTTATACCCAGTGGAGTCTTAAATGCAATACAAATAAGGTGGTCATGCCGATGATTCAGGAAATGGTTACATATGGTTATATAATCCCAATATGAAAACCAGAGATCAAAATCTCATCACGCAGAACTGGAGAACTCCCAGAAGGTGTACAGGCACCCAGTTTGAGAGTGCTTTTCTCCCCGTTTAAATGATGTCCTTATACTTACAAACAAGGGATGGCAGGAAATACATTAGAATCCCCCCAAGATGTCCAGGTAGGAGCTTATAAACATGGAAAAACTCTCCCAAATACTGAGAAAATGAAGAGATCTCGGACACCACCAGTGCAAGAGGCATGAATACAAATCATAACCCATCATTTGAATGATACAAGTGCAACTGATGGACCAGATGTCACCTATCACATGTGTAGCCAACTGTCTGTTACATGGCAAGTCTCTTATTGAGGGAAAGAAATGTCATTCATTGAATGTCATCATGAAGAGTTAAAAGATGTGTGGCGTATCATGGACAAATTTGAATAATACTATAGACGTAGCATTATAATTGTATTAAGCATAGTGTTCCAGAGAGTACTTTGGGGTCTGTAATGTGTCTGGATTATCATAATAAACATAAATCTATGCTGCACTAAATATAAAGATATAAAGCAGTTTGTCATAGGGTAGAATGTTTGTCACTCCAAAGGTGCACCCGTAAATCATTCTGGACCCACTTGCAATCTGGTAATTGTCAACTTGTCTCTCTTTCAGGGTTCAAAATGGACAGATGTATGAATTATTGAGCAGAACAACCTGAATGCTTTGCTGCAACTGAACCATTCAATACAAATCTGAAGTAGGCTTTCCCTAAGACATTAACACCTTCCCTAAATTTAATTACTAAGTCATAAAGTGTTTATTGATTGCTCAGGACACAGCTGATGGACCCAATGCCGTGTTGGTCGCAACTGAGGATACATCAATATAAGCTTTGGTGACCCTATTCAAGAACCTCTGCCCTCAACACCTTCCTGTGAAAAATCAATGCAAACAGGACCAAACAGTACATATTTCAGTACTAAAATGTGTGCTAGAAGCCTTAAAGATTGTAGAAGTCCATGGAAGGAAAACAATCGAGGTCAGTAAAATGTGGAATAATAGAGAAGGATTAATCTTCAGTTTCTCACACACACACACACACACTACTTGGCACAATGTTAGGTAGTGGAGATACAAAGATTATCAATCCTCCCAAAGGCATTACAGCCCCGGGCAGGAGCAGGCAAAGTGAGCAGATGGTGGATAAAAGCACGGGGAACGTTTACACTGGGGAGCGAGGTGGCTAAGAGAAGAGAAGCCCCACTAAGAGGTGGGCACCTCCAGGCAGCCTTTGCGGAAGAGATGCTGCTTTAGAGCGGGTGGGGGTTGCTAGGCAGGTTCTCTGCACTGGCATGAGGAGTGACTGCGCACGACCTCTTAGAGGACGGTGGTCAGCTTAGCCTCTCAGCAACACGGGCTGTACATGGAGAGACGGCGTGGACCAACCCAGCCACAGGTGTGCAGTAATTGGACCTTGCAGGACTTTGTGGATGGACACCATCCTAAGGGAATGGAGGAAAAAGGAAGGATATTATTTTTAAAAGAGGGTTGATGTAGTGGGATTTCTGTTTCCCAAGAATCAACATGTTTCCCACATAAGTGTGTGTTGGAAGGAAGAGATTTTGGAGGCTGAGAAACCAGATCAGAAGATGCTTCTGTAATTATCAGGATTGAAGAGGACACGTATGTGCACAGTCATCATGTGTTGGGGGGGGCGCTGAGGGGAGCGGCTGGGGTGGCTGCATCCACAGCTACGGGGATCTGGAGGTGGCAGTGGATGGCATCCCTCAGGGGGATCCTACCACATGCTCTGTCCTGTGAGGTCCCTTACTCCAGACCCCAGGCTCAAGGAAATGCTCTAACTGTGCCTTTAAAGTACGAACTGTCTTAACTTGATTCCCATGGGAGGGGCGGCTTCCCTCCACATCTGCCACCTGTGCTGGTGGGTGCGGCTGCTTTCCGTTCCCGAGCTCGCTCTTCTCATTCCCAGGTGCCACTTGTGCAGAAGGCAGCATACTCTGCCCCGGCGTCCACTTGCTTTCTTTTGGGTCCATTTGTGCCCAAAGTCTACTGCAGGATTGAATGAGAGAGTGTCTGTATTGTGAGAGCAAAGAGCCTGAAGCCTGGTGATTTTTCAGTATTGGTAGCTACCGTGAATATTATCATTATCGTCATTACTTTGGTAGTGGGAGGGGTTTTAAGGACCACTTTGGGGAAAAAATAATTTCCCTCCAGGAATCCAAGATAAAAGCGGAAACACTTTTGGGGGAGAGTCGTGCATGTCCTGATAACTCCTGAGCGATAGAACTCCTCATCATGCAGAAGCAGAAACATTATCAGTCACTTCTTGCTCAATGACATTTTGATTTCAAATGCTTAGTAATGTTTGTTTCTAGTCTTAGTGAGATTTCTTTGATTTCCCAGCTTTTTTCCTCTTTTTTCTTTCTGTATCAGTGACACATGTGCTACTTCAACCCTCTTGTCAGCTTCAACACAATCTCCAATTTCTCATTCTCAGAGTTGTTGCCCAGAAGTGAACAGAAGTGAAGACCATCATCTCTCACCAGTCCTTCACCCTTTTGAGAATGAATCCGTGCTAATGCATTTTTTCATCTTCACCAGGCACATCTCACACATGTGCTGTCAATGCTGAACCAGGAGAGGTGGTCTTTGGAAAATGTACGTAATCCTGCAGTTTTGTTTGCTTGTAAAATATCATGCCTTTTCCGAGAGCCTTGGGGCAGACATCCTTTGATAGTTTCACTGAAAACCACTGGAGTAAAATGGTATCTGCCTCCTCTCATATAGGTGCACAGATGTAGTTGCGTTCAACGACTTTATTAGATTTTAAAATGGCAACAAATTGAGTAACTGTTTTTACCTAGGATTAATGTTTTATAAGTTATGGTGTTCAGTAGGAACCAAGACCAAATCCACAGGTAGGATGAGCTAAAACACGGTCAGGGTGGACTCTGCCGAAGAGGCAGCAACAGGGAAACGTCCGGTGTGTTCTGTGAAGGGAGCAGGAATGTTGCCAGAGTTTCACGGCCTTCCCCATGCTCCGACCCTTCCCAGGTGTTTTTCTTTTCACGGTGTGGAGGGACAAGTTCCAAAGTCCATCCTGGTGCCCGGGAGCTTGTCTCCAACTGCAGGAGCAGGTGGACACTTCCCACTCCTCTCTGATGTCCAGATTCCCTCTCCTGAATTCCTAAGTTTGGGGAAGAGCTCTTGACTCTGGTGCACATATTATTTCTACCAATTTGGAAAATAATTACTAGTTTTCATGACCATTTTTGATGGTGCTTGTAATAAAAGCACTGCATATATCTTGGTGGATACAAGTTGGTGGAGTAGATAGAAAATCATTAAGAGACTAATTCCTAGATGCTTGGACTCTAATTAGATGAGAAAAACAGATGGATTTTTGATGGGGGTACAGACATGGGGAGTGATTGGAATGTTTCTTCAATAATTACCTATATTTTACTCTTAACAAAGAGGCATCGCGAGAGCTAAGGTCAAATGCTAACATGGCCCTGGGGAGGGGAGAATGAAACACGAAATAAGGATAATAACAGTACATGAGTCTAAAACTTATTTTGGGCACCTGTTATATCAGGAGACAATGAATTTAATAATTGAAAACGCTTGTCACGGAGTCCTGCATATTTTTGTTTTGTGTGGGAATGAAAACATGTCAGAGGCCAGGGTGATGCCCGGACCCTGTCTCATTACTGTATTAGAACATATGATGGAATCCAGACCCTGCCTTTGTCTGTGAGTGACTTCTGTAGATCCAGGAGCACTGACAGCACAGAGGAGACTGTGGACAGCTCCAAGGACATCAGCTCGATGGCCCCTCTAAGTCCCTTTATAAAGTCATGACATTTAAGTTTAAGGATTTGGGGTTTTTTTCAATATATTATGTATATTTTAAAAGTGAATCAAATAAAGATGACATTCATTTTGCCAAGAAGTAGGATGCAAATGATACATTCAGAATAATTTGAGCAGATAGTATTTTGGATGTATTATCGTTAGGGTTCTAATACAGCAAAAGACAGATGATTTTAATATAAAGCTATTATGGTTAATAAGAAAACAGACAGATATTGCTAATTATATAATTTATTTTCTCCTTTGTTATTTGGATGTTTTTTCAGACCATTAAGGGCAGAAAAACACAGCGACAAATCCGCTGTTGCTTTAGAGAATACAGTGTCTTCTTCCCAGAGTGCGGTATTAGGAATATGAGTTGTTATTTGAGAGTGCGTGTAACAGGCCACATTGCTGTCTAATTTCTACCTTTCTTGGATGAAATAAATTTCAAAAGAAATGGAAAAATAAGTGCTTCTTACACAGTATCTACACAATGCTGTTATCAGCTTGATCGGCAAGGACCAGGAGTACTTTCTTGGGCATATTTCTGCAGCTATTACGAGGCAGACCCAGCCAAGTCCTACTTATTCAAGGGCTGCCGAGCTCGCCCCTTGGGGATATTCCGGTGCTCTAGAAATCTGAGATGACCAGGGCACTCTGTCAAATTGCCTTGGCAACTGCGGTTTACTGGACAGGATGCCAATCACAGGGCTCAGAGGGCTCCCAGAAAATCACATAATGCAGGTGTCTGCTTCCAGGAGGGTCTCTGGGGGCCCAGATGTCAGAGTTTCTCTTGAAAGCTTATTCCAGAATTAAATCACATCACTCTTAAAGTCCTTTTTCTTTTATTTGACCGAAGTCTCCATTATTGTGGATTCTGGATTTTTTTCCCCTTACCAAAGGGCCACATAACACCAGCTGTTCTTTCTATTTCCAGTTTGACTCACATCCAATCCCATTAATAAGGACAAGAGTCTCTCATGATCGTCACTTCCATGTGGCTTTGCTTGCCGGTGAGGCCATCGGCACTCCTGGGGCTCTTGTATTCAACTACAGTGCTTGCACCCTCATCCTGAGTTTTCCCATCAAAGATGCCCTCATCTCGAAAGCCTCCTTCTCAATATTCTGAAACTCATACCCTCTGCGTAATTAAACTCATTTTCTTAGCCTGCCACAAAAGAAAATTTCTCTTCCTCACCTGTCATCTTTTCTATGATTTTCTCCAGGAGAGAGTTACTTCATCTTACCTCCATCACCTTTCCTCACCATCACGGCCAAAGCTATTCTCCTGTGTGTAGTTTTCCTATAGACTCACCTGCATCTTATTGTATCTTCACACAAGTTTACTCATTTGATAAAAGTAGCACTCACTATCATGTATGTGATATTCACTATGTTCTATTTTCTTTCACCACCTTTGATACTTTATGGAGACTTTTCAAACCCTACATTGATAAATGTAATAGCTTTTCCAGTTCTGACAATGGCTCTCTATCCTTAATTAATCAGAGAGATGTGAGCTTCACATCTGTCATGAATTACTGATGGATTCAGAGAAATTTTATTCTAACTTTGATCTGACACATTTCTAGAGGGACAGGATCCTACTGGGAAATGCCACCAATTATGCAAAAAGCAATACTCTGAGAGTGAAGATTTCATATTTTGGTAGACTATAATTGATATAAAATAATCATTCTTCCATCAAAATGCATATTCAGTAGTACATTCAAGACAATCTTGCAGCCAGTGGGTGCAGTAACAAGCAGGACGTGACCACGTCTGGTTTTACTCCATTGGGAAGACACACTGCACAGGAGCCCACACAAGCTTCTGGACCCTCACGTGAAACAATGGAAATATATAACAGGGGACCTGATCAATATTCCCTTCCCTGCCAATGCTATTTTGGAGAAGTGAGTTCGAGCATGAGTAGAAAAATACACGGGAGGTGGGAAGAGAAAGGAAGCCAGACAGGAAAAAGAGAGAGAGCAGGAGTTCCAGGCAGTGCTTGAAACGACCCCTGGGGAGTGGGGAAGAAGCCAAAAAAATTCCAGAAGAGCAGACCAATAGGATGAGAGGTCCAAGGCCAGCCTGAAGGGGTAGACTGAGGTCTGCCCCTGTAGGTCAAGGGCCACATGAAGGCATTAAAAGCTCGTCAGTATAAACGTGGTATGATTTGAATTTCAAATTATCTACCTTGATGATAAAGGACAGGGGAATAGGGAGGGTGATGATGAGAGTGAATGAAGACGAATCGGTCCACAGCGGTGGTCATCACCTGGGGTCAGAGCACTGCGCATTGGGAGAGGGAGTGGCCATGGGTGAGAGAACTCACCAAACATGAGGAAGATACAGGGAAGCTGGCTTACCTACTGATGGATGTAAGAAGTGAAGGTGAGAGAAAAACCATGACTTGATCAACGAGGTAAACAGGAACAAGGGAGGGGAGCAATTTCATTATGTGCATGTGTGTCAGTGTGTGTGTGTTATGATAGTGATTTGGGGTTTGGATGTGCTGAATTTTGAAGTGACCCTGTTACGTCCACATGGAGAGGTTGAGTTGAGAGTTGAATCTGGATCCTAGAGTGTGACCATTTGATTGAATCCAGATTTTACAGGACAAATGTGAAGTTTGGGTTTGGTCAAGGCTGCAGGTTCCCCACTCATGGAATCGACATTTGGGAATTCCTGGCATATGGATGATAATTGGAGCCATAGGGCTAGTTTTCCCAAAGGACATTCTGAGGGCCATCTACCTGCTAAGGACAGAGGCTCCAAGGCCATCTGGAGAACAGGGAGCAACCAGCTGAGGGAAATGCAGCATCCATACTGGAAGAGAGAAAACCACTGAGATGTGTCCCAGAAGTGAAGGAAAAAAATGTTTCAAAAAGGATGGAATGAGACAGAGGCCCAAGTGAAGGAAGGGCAATAGATTATATGGCCGCTGAATTCCAGTGCACTTGGCAAGAGAAAGAACAGGGGTCTGCCTAGCAGGGACACACTCAGGAAAGTGGTGGAATAATCCGCTAATAAAATGCTGGAGTCAGGACCAGTGAAACATGAAGGACACAGCTTCCAGGAAGTTTCGATGGAGGCATGTAGCTAAGGCAGTGGCTGGTGAAGGGATTTGGGTCAAGGATGGATGTTCAAAGAGATAAGTGTACCTCAGTGCTGGGTACCAGTGTATTGGAGTACTGGAACCAACTTAGGTGTCCTCATCAGCTAATGAGCACATTGAGTTTTGTTTATTTCAGCTGCGTACAGTCTGGTATTAGACTCAAGTTAATCATCGTTTTTGTCCACAAAGAAAAGTGATTTACCCAATATTTAAATTCTGATTACAGAATTTCATTATTCTTAAAATGATCTCTATACTGCTAAAGTAAAGAAAAATAATGCTAAATGGAAATGATTACAATAAATGATTATATTTGAATTATGAAAGTGAATTGTCTTCAGCGAGCAGCACTCTGAGTATTGCAGAAAAATAAATCAGAGAAAACAATAAAATATATTTTTAACAAAAAATTTAAAAAGAGGTAAGTAACTTGAGCACTAAAAGGAACAGAATTGAGTACAAAGGAGTTAGCTGGGGAAGGTACATGCTCTGGCGAGAAAGGACAGCAGACAGCACAGCGTTCCTGAGGAGGAAGAGACAGGATCCCAGAGCCAGCTGAAGGTGTCCTACTAAGTTCCACAATATGAGGACAGATGGGGAGCACTGAGGACTTTTGGTGGAAGAGGGTGGAGAAAGAAAGCTCTCTTCTAAATCATCTATGTCTTCTGTGAATTATCAGGTGAATCACGTTTTTGAGAAAGGAGGGGATATGTGCAGCAAACGCAAAGCATAATTTTTGTAGCTCGTAACTTAGTATCATGGTATCAACAGTTCCCATTGTTGAAATGGAAATTTCCTCACTACTATAAAGCAAACTAATAAAATATTACCATCTTCCCTTAAATGAAACGTTCCTTTCTCCCAAATGTCTGACCAGTGCATATTAGATTATATTATGTCCACCTAGTTGTCAAGGTGAGAAACGTCTTTATTTTCTTATGATACTTTTTATTTTCTCTTCCTTTGATACTTATTTGTCTTTGTTCATTCTTCTTTTTTTACCAGTTAATCGTCTCAACAAATACTTATTGACATCTACTCTACTATGTGTCCTTCTGCCGGACTGTAAATTACTCCAAGGCACAGATCATATGGTCTTTAATTTTGTGCTGCTTAAATCTTACAGAATAACTCCATAATCAGTTCAGTGATTGACCTGAAAACATCAGCAATGACAAAATAATATTGAAGTGTGATAAAAGCTGAGGGAGGAAAAGCCTTCACAGATACAGGCGTGTTCAAGACGGTCAGATTCTGCATAGACCTCCAAGGATTCAGGGAAGAAACACCCATTGAATTAATGACTAGAGAAGCCCTGTGAATGAAGAAGCAAAAGTCTCAGCAGTGTCGTGGGTCCAGAAGACCAACTTCAAGGACTTCAGGGAAGTGCTGAGTAATGGGAAACGAGGCATGAGGATGCTTTGTCTAGTATTCAGTCAAATTCTGAGACAAGCCCTAAATAGGATGAGTAATTACATAATACTCAGAATAGTCCATAGAGTTCCAGCTGAAACATTTGAAAAGCTTATCATATGATTATACATAATTTAATAACTTGTATGCTTAATAACGTATTAATATTACTAGTTATGTAGAACTCTCTCTCTGTTACAATGTTTGAACGTTAATGTAGTTAGCAGCTGAACTTATTAACTCTCTCAATTTCCATTACATATGCTCCTAAGAATTTAATATCAATTGTGTAATCTTTATCTAGTGTACCTTTCAAGGTTTAACATTTTAAATATCACCCTAACTAGAAACTATTCATTTGTTTTAGAAGTAAAGGGAAATTAAACATCATATAAATTGTTTAAGTGCGTTATTTGAGGCAGAACTACATGAACTGCTCCAAATGTAGGTAAACAGGCTGGAAGCATTTTGGTCAGGTTCATAGATTGATACAATGCAATGAGTTGGGAAATGTCACTGCAGACAGCAGACAAATGAGCAACATAATAATTTGCTTTTCAAAGTATTTTCTCAGGAAATGTCTTTGATTCAATTATTTTATCAAACAAGATAACACGCCAGTACATTTCAATAAAAAATATACTAAATGCTCTATTATTTCAAAAAATTGAAGACAACAATACAACAATGCAATAGTGGCTTCCAGATGTTGCTAATAATCACAGTTATGGAGGATAAGGAAACCATAGACAACGAGCACCCAAAGGACTTTCTGTGGAAGGTGTCATCAAATTATCTGGGTCTCAGAACTAACCTGGATATTTATATATCAGGGATATTATTAATTTCAGTGAATAGCTCTCCTCTGTGCAGACTAGTTAATTCCATGATGAAATAATCCCGATTTCTAAAGCTGTTTTAACAAAATAAGAAGATACTTAGATTAACTTGACATTTACTTATATACAAGGCCTTGTTATCTCCAAATTTTCTATTCATGGGGATTAAATTTCGACTTAGGGATCTGCCTAGGTTAAATCATTCATTACCCGATTATGTATGAAGTACTGACTGTGAATATTAACATCAGTAGATGTCTGGGAAGTTGGTTAACGTGTAGGCAGCCCAACATCCCGACCTGATACCTTCATTGCCTCATGGAATCAGTACAGCTTCTTTCTGGTCCTCATAAGGACAGAAAAAGTAATAATAAGTACTTATAAAAGTAACGATAACAAGATCATAGCTCAGGCTGCCTCAATCTCAAATCAGACAACTGAAGATGGATTCTGGGAGGGTACTAAGCTGCTGTAGTGAGTCAGATTAAGAACACCTGCATTTAGTGACAGTCCCCAGCTGGTCATGAAATAGTGCCAAGGCATATTATTAATAAAAATAACAATTAATCCAAACTGAAAGCTTTTCCTTTTCTTGAGTATTTTGTGAAGCAAAATTGTTAAACTCCACTTGTTATTAACCAATGTTGCTAACGGAAACTAATTTCATTTTCTCCCTGTCTTCCAATGTCATGTGATATATCTCCTAAGAAACCAGGCAGTTATTCAGAACGTGAAAAACATTCTAAGAAAATGGATAATTTTCCTTCCACAAAGAGATGATAATGATTGCAAATATTTATTGCACACTTACTACCTTCCCTAAGTGTTTCTCACACACTATTTCATGCAGTTCTCAAAGCAACTCTCTGAGATCCTGCTGAATTCTTGAGAAAACTGAAGTTCCTGGAGGTTAACTGATATAAACCATAAGCAGTGTTTCCACGGATGGGGGGGAGGGGAGGGTGGAGCTCCGGCAGTGGCGTGAGCCATGGGGAGCTGCTGTAAATACAGATGAAGTTTCCCTTGCCCGTCGCTCACCTCCTGCTGTGCAGCCTGGTTCCTAAGTTTCATGGAAGACAATCTTGCCACAGAAGGGGGTGGGCGGGGGCAGCTCAGGCAGTGACACATGGCCTGGTTCCTAACAGAAAGGATTAATTGACCTGCACTTTTACGTGAAACACATTAAAAATTGCAACTAAGGTCACCTTAAATTAACATCTTTAAATGTACTTTTTTTGCTTAGCTTTATTTTGTTTTTATAGGAGAGAATTCAGTATTTGTTGTCGTATTTTAGATTCATTATAGTTTTTAAATTGTTTGAGAATAGAAATCCTTGTAAATAAAAGATGAGGCTATAAAATTGTGAGGTTATAATTTATTAGGGGCTTTATTTCCATCAACTTATAATAGATAAATGCTAAATCTTCTTTATACTATTTCAACAAGTACAAAACATTGGGGAGGCAAGCTAATACTCATGGCAGTGGCAGAGTAAGCACATTATCCTGGCTATATTTAGGGCAAAGAAATCTGAACGTTCAATGGGAAAGGAAAGAGTATCACTGATAACAGAGAATGTTTAATATATTGTTTACCCTGCATGAACCAGAAAATCCAGAAGATGCTGATTTGATCTTGTATAATCACCGCACTAAGGAAAGTAATAAAACTGACATTTTAGTTTTAAATTTAAAAGGTTACAAAATTACTATTACTTACGAGAAAGAAAAATCTGACTCAAAACCAGTGTATACATATTAGATGTGATATAATGTTTTATATGTGTGTATACATAATATTGTGTGTATGAAATATGGTTACCAATTAGTACATTTCTGAATGAGTAGCACCATGTTTGACAAAACCATAAAAGTAATTTCATATTTATAAATACTTCTTTAATATGATATTTAAAGCTTAACTCAAAAACTTATTTTATATCAAACTTTTAATTTTGTTACACCATCTGTTTTTTTTTAGCTTTCTAAACATAATTTCAATGTTGAAAAATATCATCATCAGGTTTTTAAATATCATCTTTTATGACTGAAGAACAAGTACAGTATCCAACTTTTTCTTAACTTTGCCACATAATCAGTAGCAGCTTAGGTTTAGAATAATATAACAGAAGGTAAGTACAAATGAAGGTAAATAAACTATCCATAGATTTAATTGCCTATTGGAAATTTGCATTTCAATTAAGCAACTGAGAAAAGAATATGAGAACAATGTAAATTTAGTGAGACTGAAAAGTATATGAAAATAGAAGGTACAAATAAAGCAGCCTAATTATATATTCTGTGATGCAAATATCACATTCACTTCCATATCCCTTTAATTTTTTTTCTCTTAATTCTCAGGGTTGAGTTGTGAACAAATGCCTTCTGTCCCCTTCTAAAGGATAGGAAAAAATTTGTAGGTGGCAGGAGGCATCAACGGAAGCAGTCTTAACGTTTCAAAAACTAAGAACTGCTCAATTAATTAGATCCTTTTATAAAAGTAACAATGTAATTAAGTGGAACAGGACCCCACGGCCCGCCTGCCTTCGAATGTTTTCACAGCCCATTCATGGGCACAGGTACTATATATACTAAGTTCAATTCTACCTGCAATGCCATTCACGAATGTAACAGAGGATGTTGCTATAAGAAGGAAAAGGAAATAGATGTTAAAATGGTAATAAAAGTGGATTGAAAGAAGTTATAGTTTTTTTTAATTGTTCTTATTCTTTGAGTTTATGCTATTTTGAATAAAAGTGAATATTTTAAAAACTGTCTTGAATTCCAAGGTGTTTTAATTTGCCCTCCCACTCTATGAGTTCCTGCTGCTTCAACTTGCCCCCTGTCCTCCTGCTGCTATAAAAGGGTAAAGAGAAACCTTACTGAGCTGTCCACTCATGCTTAAAAGCCACCTTCCTTTCCATATCCCTCCAATTTCTTATCATCCTCTAATAAGATGAATACTATGGTTTTGTACCAAAACAATTTGATTGACAGTAAATAGGAAATTTTATTGATTTTTGGTTTCCCTGAAAATCTCAAGGCCATTGGTTTTTGCATTTATTAAATCCAGGTATGAAAAACACAAAAATTTAAGAAGAATTCGAAACAAGAAGAGACAAAACCTTATACATAAGCAAGATGTTTTCTAATGGGCCCCACTGGACGGATGCACATACAAGAATGCAACCCTGGGAAAAGCTATCGCCACCGTGGATGGTTTCTCTCACATAATGGAGGTATTTGTCCATATACGGATATGGACAGTTTTTCTTTCTTAAATTTCCTAAGAAAACAAATGTTAAAATAAATAAATCACCTTGTATTAATAGGTAGAAATGTATACATAATTTCTAACACTACGTATTATTTGGATAAGTTTTAAAATCTCCACCGCCAGGGGCTGACACATAATTTCAGCTTCCCGTTGTGGGAGGGGGTCTGGGAGGGGAAGGCGACGGAACAAAGGTGAGCTGCAGGTGCTGTCTGTGCAGCGGGGTCATCTGAGTACTGAAATTCGAAGTCAATGTCCATCGGCAGGGAACAGGCTGCCTGTCTATTCTGATGCATTGGTTTTATATTTTAAAATTAAAAAAAAAAGACTCATGAGTGCATTATTTTTCTTTAAAGAAAAAAGCATCTGATCTGAAAGCATATTTATACGAATAAAAATATTATTCCCTCATTAAAGTCTATGTGTGTTAAAGATTTAAAAATTATTTTACAGTTAGCGTAATTTTTTTTTTCTTATGCTAGATTATGGGAAAACATCCCTGAGAGTAGGTATTACTTAGGGATGTTTCTCTCCTGGGAGGATTGTCTTTATCTGGTATCAAAAGTATCTACAAAAGCAATACCAGAGGCTTGCAAATGAGCTCTGTGCTGGTGAGGACACCGTTTATACATGGTGTATCTATTAGATGATTCTATATGAAAGGCCAATATTTCATATAAATTTGAAACACTTGAAACAAATAAGCAGCAAGAGGTATTTTAAGAGTTAATGTACATCTTACTCTATTTTTAAAACCTAATAAATTTCACAGAAAAATAAGTTACAATGATTCCATTCTTGGCACAGTTCTTAAAACCCTAAAATACATCAACAAAAAATGTCCTGGAGAATATCATATTATTTAAGGTGTTAACCAGCCGTCATGCTAATTAACTGTGGTATGACTGCTAAAATAAATTTCTACTGTTTTCACTTTTCCTTATATATTCTTAAAGCCTAGATATTTATTGTATGTTTTCCACAGAAAATTTTAGTTAAACATCTTTTGCATGTTTCAAAGCATCACACACTCAAATTTCTTTAAGAAGGAACTAAGAAAGTTGGGAGTTTAATAATAAATTTTGTTAGGTTCTGGCTATATTCTGCACTTGGAGTTTTAAATAAATGGTTTCCTTAAATGTTCAAATAAAGGCTTTAAGAAGCAGGAGTAAACAGGAGAGGAGCCTGTCCCTCAGTTCTTAGGCTCTTATTTGGATATCAAACTTATCATTTTATCCATTTCAGGTATTATGGAAAAAGATTTTTTCAATCCATGGCTTTTAAACCTAGCAATTATCAATTCATCAGATTGGGGCTCTTTAAGAAGCCATGGAAGCCCATGCTCCACTTCATTCTTATTGAATTAGAATCAACTTGTTTAACGAGCTTCTTTGGGAGGAAGGTCTTGCAGCAGTCAGTGCCGTCAGTCGGCTAAACCCACCGCTCCAAGAGTTGGAAACAGTGAGTGAGAAAGGGGCTTCAGGATGACTTTTCACCTTGTAGATCTGACTTTTTTTAATACTTAGAACTGCTGTGAACTGAGACAGATGGCATTAAAAAGCTTTAATCTGGATCTACAAGGGACAGCAAACAAGGTAGGCAAGGAGAAGCTAAGAACTCAGCCGTAATATTAAGTGGCCAAGCTGATGTTCCAATTCAGAGGATCGAACTACTTTAACGCAGAGACACAAAGAAAGACATGGATTTGGTCTGCGAAGACTGTAGGGAAAGAAAAAGGAAACCACAAAATCCAACTATAGCTGTAGAATCTAAAAAGGGCTTTTTAAAAGATTATAATAGTATAGAGTTAGATATAGAAATGGGGGCAATGAGAATACTATCTTTTCTTGACTTCAGTCCTAATTTCATCAGAGGGTGGGATGCAATAGGAACAGTTCTATGTGAATTCTTCAAATTCAGAATAATGTTTTTTGAAAGAAAGTAATTGTATGGCTTGCATACTGAGGACAGCACCAGAATGGTACTCAGATATCAACAATTGTAGGCATTGTTTTATCTACAGCTGGACCCCTTATTGTCTTGCTGCAAAGGGAAGAAAATAGGGCGACAAATCCCCCAAAGTAACACTCAGTGAACCATGTGCTCCTGGTCTTCACTGCTGCAACTCACCCATTTATCTCACTAGTAGAGGAGTGAGTACAGAAGCTTGGGTGCTTCGCTGTGCCTGCAACATACGCTGCCTGCACTGACATTTCTAATGGTATTTGAGTCCCATAACCTAGTTTAAGCTGGGTAATGCGACCTTGATATGCAGGGTCTTAATGCTAAGTTGAGGGAAAGCGGCAGATGTTAACCTTATTAAATCAATCAAGCCCCACAATTAAAGCTCAACATATTGCAGTTTAATTAGTACTGTGGCTAGTTAAAAATCCACAAACAATATCATATTTCACAATACATTTATGTTGACATTTTCAATCCTTAAAAAGCCTGTCCCATAAACTTATAAGATCATTACTCAGTTTGTTGGACTTTAATGTTAATTGGCGAGAAACAAATAGTGAAATGTAATAAGCCACTAATAACAGATACAAAGTTTAAAAATGCCAAATTTTAATTTATAGTTCAGATATGTGGTAATTCATGTGTTTTCTTTTTTTGCACTATTGTTATTAGATTTCACTACTTTTTGCAGTTGAATGCATTTGAATTTCTCATTCCAAGGATAACATGCCTCTGCCTATTAAAACAACTAATTTTTTTAAAAAAGTATATTCATTTTTGTTTTTTCTTTCTAATATCCTGAAAATTTTGTAAATGTTTTCTATGTATAGAGCATGAGAAATATTTTGTTAAAAAAAAATCTCATGGTAAATTATCTCATTGAACAGAAAAAACAAACAAAAGAAACAGCATTATTTTCCTCTTCATCATTTGGTTCATATATTTGGATTTTTACCTAGTATAATAATAAATTTATCTAAAACACATCCCTAGGGTAAAATTTAATTTCCCTCATCCCCAAAAAGTTTGTTAAGCAGAAAAAGAGATGAAATGAGATTTAGAGTGCATGTTAAATTGATTAATCTAAAATGCTTTCCTTTATTCACTTTTGAAATATATTTATCTATGAACCAAAACTTTCATTAAATTACTTGAACCATTTAAAAAGTTTTAAGAGGCATTTCAGTTTAGTTTTTACTATAATAAAATAAATACATGAAAGCAATTCATCAGGACTCAGGTGTGTAATAGAGAGAAAAACTGTTTCTAGATGGCATCTTCACTCCTGGCCCCTCCATCCAGCTACGACCTTCTTAAACAAAGAAAAAATGTGGAACCCTTTGAGAACAGAAGAGATGAGAGCCCTGGCACGATATGGGATACTTTGGGAAAATGTATGAGTATACAGGACTTTTAGAAAGATTTGCTATTGCTAAGGCACTGTCATTCCCTATATTGAAGAGACTAGAGCAAAAATTTAAACATTTTACAAAATGTTTGGCATCTGATTTCTTTTGGATGCAATATTATGTTGAGAAAGTCTGAAAGCAAGGAGAAATAATGTGAGATTTATTCACATTTTACACACCTTCTTATTAATCGCTATGTTGTACAATAGGCCTCTTAAATTTACTCCTCCTAACTGAAATTTTGTGCCCCTTGACCAGTATTTCCCCAACACTTCAATCCCACAGCCCTGGTAACCACCATCCTACTTTTAAAATCTATTCTAATTTTTAAACTATTTCATGTGTAAGGTATATGGAAGCTCTTAAAATGGGAAGAACAGGATAAATACTGAGTACCGACACTGCGCACATTTAAACGTTGCCATTGCGTTGTTAGGAGCTCAGAGAGAAGCAAGAGACAGTGAGGGTGTCTGTTACTTTTGGGTTTCCTGGTGCTGAGAACCTGATTCAAGAACTTCAGAGTGGGTGGTTTGTCTGGGAGGTGATTTTAGGCACAAGATTGAAGAAGCGAGGAGAGTGAGAGGAAGAAACAGAGAAGGAAGAGTAGTTTTATAAGGGCATGTTTCATGATCTGTGCTATACACACTGCTGGATTGATTCCACCAGGACTTCCAAGAAGTATGCAAAATGAACAAGAGTATAACCTGGACAGATGAAAACCTGTGGCACTGATTTATCTACTGGTCTTCATCCTCATTGGTTGAGTGCTCACTGGGGTCATAATTTGTTACTCATCCCTGACTTCAAGACTGGACTCCCATGAAGCCTGGTGAGCTCCTGGCTGTTGGGGGAGGCTGTGAAAACACCCATGGAGTGGCTCAGGCTTGCAGAGGGGCATCTCTGAGCTTGCATGTGATCGCCCACAGCTGCAAGGGTTCTGGGAATGTCCTGTAGGCTTTGGAGACATTTGCTGTCATGCTAAAGACAGGACTGAGTAGCAAGAGAATGGGAGAAAAAAAATTTCCCCAATAGTCCTAATGATAATAATTAGACACTTTATATTGACCTGTGTTTAATACCTAGGTGTACTTGCAGAAAAAAGAAGAACTCTGCAACATCCAAGAGGGTACAATAAAATATCGACTCTAAAGTTGCTCATCATGCAGTGAAAGAATTAAGTTGATGCATAAGTTAGTAGCTTGGTGTTTAAGCAAAAATTATAAAATAGAATCAATTCCCCAATTCAATGGCTTCCAATTAGAAAAGCCATCTGGCTTCACTGAGTCTGCATGAAGGGTAAGAAACTCCAGCAAAGAAGAGGGAACTCTCTGGTAAAGTTCCAACCTGCATAAGCGTCAGTGAAAGTAGCAAAAGGAGAAGTTCTTCTCCATCTCCAAGGCATGAGTGATTTGGCTGCGAATGTATAAACACAACATGTGACCATGGTTCTGTAGACTTCATCCACTTAGTGTCAGTTTTCTCAGCATGACAGAGTCTTGCTACAAGCATCTCACTTGCCTATAGCAATAGCGCATGAAATATTGAACCACCATTAAGATGTGGCTCAGCGGGAGGGTGTTTGATCTTTTTCTTCATTATGGTTAAGAAGTTAATGTTTCTCCCACCACTTTAATAATGCATTATCGAGCACTGGATAAAATGTTTTTCTTCAAAATGTAATTAAGATTTTCAATATTTTTATCTCTTCCCTTAGCACTAACAATACATGGTATAACTAAATTCTTTAATCACAATAGATTTGATAACATTAAAGTAAAATATTTCTTTTAAAAGATTAATTTTCTCTTTCAAAAAACCACTTAATAAAAATTGAGGAAATCGAATAGTCACACCAGGTGCTGAACTGATAGTCAAAAAAAAAAAAAAAGAAGAAAAGATTTCTTCTTATCACATAAAAATTGCCATAAGAACATAATTCAATGAAGCCTTATTTTTGATCTGCAGCCACTTTAGGGAGAAGATTATTTATTTTTAAAAGATTTTTCAGTTATTCAAATATAATACTTGAAATGTCATACATTTATGTGAAAGTATATTTCTATATTTATAATGAGGAGATGTCTCAAACTTGTTTATCTTACGGAGACAGATGTTGTAAGGTGACACCCTGCTACCTGAGACAAGTGTGTGGGAGGTAGTGGGTGGGACAGGTGGGTGCAGTTCTAAAGGTGACAGGTGGGTTGAGATTTCCTCCTCAGTTTTTGACCCATCTTTGTGCCCTGGGTGGACCCTGTACTTCTAAAGCAGCAGCTCAGAGTCATGAACGCAGCAATAACTCAGTAAGTTTGTGTTAACTAAATGCACAGGAACGGGATCTGGGGTAGGCGGCAACATAAACTCCATTGTCCACAGTGACACGGAGTGCTGTATGTTCCTCCCCTTGTGGGATTCCAACCACTTGAATACCAACAAGCTAGAAATGAGCCCTAGAAATTAAGCATTTAAATATGGTGATATATCTAATTAAAATGTGTGGCCAAAGGCAGGAATAATCACACAAAACCACCAGGGAAATACAACTGCTCTAGGAGACAGTTGAGAAAAACATTGAAGAGAAGACTAAACGTTAAAAGAAAAAGAACATTTGCAGACATTTAATTAAAATTTAAAATGAGACTTTATGGTATTAACAACATTTGGGGGATTTTATAATATAATAGGTAAACAGAAAACAAGCGTGGCCTGTGTGAAGATGAATAGTAAGCTGGAAAATGAGAGGGAAAAAACCCTCCAGAGTCAGAGAAAAATAAGAATTAAAGATGTTAATTATGTGTTAAAAGACATAAAATATTCTGGAGCATAAAAAACATAAATTATCAGTTTTCCAGAAAAAAAAAAAAGAAAGGAATAGATGGAAAAGAGATTATTATGAAAGGGAGCGTGGAGGACGTGCTCCCCGATCACACTGGGAATGGCTGGTCCACCTTACGGGTGAGGGTGAGGAAAAGCCACTGACACAGACACATGATGGAGAAGTTCGCGAGTTTCTCTGGAAGAAAAAGGGAAACCTACACATTTCCAGACAGAAAGAACAAGTTATTTCAACAGCAGTTCTCAAAGGGCGGTCCAGGAAGCCCGGAATGGGGCACAGAAGAGGCTTTTCCTGAAGTCCCGGAAATAAAAACGATTTTCATAGTAATACTAAGAGAATATGGACCTTTTTCACTCTTTTTCTCTCATGAGCACACAGTAAAGTTTTCTAGAGGTTTTATGATGTGTGTGCAATGACACGTTGTAAAACACAAATTAGTACTGAAAAAAAAAAAGAAGGAAATGAGTCGGGACATAATTTAGGATTAGAAATGAGGCTTTTGTTCTTTCAATGACCAAACATCCCAAGTGGTGGGTCAGACAAAGCACCTTTGTGCTGCTTTTAGGAGGACTGTGATTGTGGCATGATTTGCGCTACACACCAGAGGGATCCGCAGGGAAATTGTGTAGCAGGCGAAGGGTGATTAGATGATGATGGAAAAAGTGGCAGATACCCACCGAACTTAGCGATTTTGATACCCAGTCATCCATGCAACCCGTATTTGTTGAGCCCAATCTCGATTTAGGGCCCGTGAACTCCGGGCGGCTCGGCATTCGCCGACGTCTCTCTCGCGTCCCTGCTCCGGGGCTGCTTCCCGGTTCCCGCCGGGGTGCCCTGCCGGTGTTTCTGCAGCTCGGCTCTCAATCACCTTTCTGTCACCTGCTTTCCCTTCTTGTTACACATCGCTCTTTCCATATCGAAAATCATCATTTGCACATAAGAGATTGCAGTTCATCTTTTTAAAAACTGATTTTAAAAATTCCCATGGCTTCTATCTCAATCTGGAAATAATTTGACCGAATGCTCTGAATCACAGAATATTTTTTATTATTTAATTTATATTTTTGACATGTTTTCTCTTGTTTTACTCGAATGCTAGCACGCCAGGTAGGTTTCTTTATGTCATGTGCCTGGAGGGAGAATGTTTTGAATCTACAGTGGAAGTACATTCAAATTTGGGTACACGGTCGGCTCTGTTATAGGCATAGCTGCAAGAATCCTGAACTTCGTAAGCCTTCCAGTTTCTCTACATATCAAGGAACGCAAAACAAACAAAAACAAAACCCCCCAAACCTTCTACGTTATACTGCATATAAAGCGTGCTCTGCTTTTACTGCACGGACATCGGAGCGGGACACAGAGCAAGGCGCAGGTGTGCAGAGCCCGAGCTCTCCCTTCTGCTGCACTAAGGGCCGGGACCGCAAAGGCCTGTGCATCGCACTTCAGCAATATCTACGATCATCGAACATTGAAGGCGGTAAGGGTCCTTTTACATTTTACATGCCGTGACAAGACAGAATCGATCTCCCTTACTGAGTATGAATTAGGCTATAAAACCTCTGAAGTTTGTGTTTGTTTTTATTTATCATTATCTTTATTTTTTTTCTCTAAAACATTTTGTTCGGTTTTTCAAATACTGCAGCTTTAATAATTGTTTGTTGAAGGAATGAATAGCATAGATGCCCCATCCCTGGCGCTTACCCAACTAAGCCAATTAGACATGTTCGAAAGAATGTTTGGTATTTACTTAGTAATATTTTCAGTAACATCAGCACGTCCTACACTCCATGATTTCTAGTTAGCTTGAAAATATCTCACCAGTCTCATAGACCAACCTGAGGTGAATGCCTCATAATTTAAAGTTGTACAATGGAAATATTTGGGGTTTACATTTCAAAATTTAGATAGTTTTTTCTTATAACACATACATTTTACATATTTCAATTTAAAAAATATTTACACTGAGTAAAAAAGGAATAATTTAAAGTTTAAATTTAGTAGCACATACGGCATATTGTTTCATTTTTAAATATTGAAGGCGTGTATGTGTGTGCATACACACACCTGAGTTTGTGTGGAATTAAATATAGAGAGAGATTTCTTCCTAGACAAAATGCAATTAACTTTGGTAGCAAAGGCTATGTGTATGTCACAACAGTTTATAGTATATATAGCAAGCTACGTCACGAAAAACATAATATTTTGAAATAAAACCTGCATCAACATACATTTTTAACAAACTTAAATAGAATCCTAAAGCCTCAGTTTAAGAAATGAAGACATATGCGTTAATTGACTCCTAGAAGAATTTCCAACTCACTCTACCCCCAATTTTCTCTGTCTTAGAACAAGAAGTTGATTGAATTTAAAGGTATTATTCAAATAGAATGACTTGAAACATCACCAGAATGTACAGGGAACCTCATGCCTTGCATAAATTATTTTCATTAATAGCACAGCGTGAGGCATTTGCTTGAATAACTTTTTTGTCAATAGTAAAAAGAACCTGTTTCCAGAAAAGAAGTTGTGCACAAAATTCACAAAAGAGGGTGACAACCAATTTTCATCTTAACAAATACACATTAAAGTCACTTATTTTTTTAAAAAGGCTATTATAAATCAGAGTAATTTACGAAATTATACTTTTTGCCAATATATCCCCTTTGAGCCTTAGAGTTCCCAGGCTGCGGTAGGGAACATTCCATAGTCACTGAGCAACGCGTCTCACGGTGACTTATTTGAGCGTATATGCAAGTTAATTCCCATGCATTTGCTTTACTTCCAACATAGTATTTAGACTGGGTCCTGTGTTCTGACTCAGGCCCTGTTAGCGCAAAGAGAGGCCCTGGGGAGAGGGAGGAAACGGTGGGGCTGTTGAAGCTGAAAGTAGAAGGCAAAGGCTTTGCACAAGTGACTCAGATCTCTAAGCATCGGTTTCCTCAGTGCTACAATGAAAGTAATGTTCTTTGGTGATTAAATAAGATTATGTTTCTTTTTTCCCAATTTATTTATTTATTTTTATTTCAGAATATTATGGGGGTACAAACATTTGGTTACATGTAATACCTTTGCATAGCCCAAGCCAGAGCTACAAGCGTGCCCATCCCCGCACCCATTAGTTCTGAGTGTACCCATCCCCACCCCCTCCCTCCCAAGATTGTTTTGAAGTGTTTTGTGCACAAGTGTCATACAAATGCACTGCCATATGAGGGATGGATACGATCGTAGAAGAAGGGGACAGGGGCCAGAGAATGACTCGAGAATGAGAACCAGGAAGGTCCCATGGGACGAGGATCGCTCTGTGTGGCGAAGGGGCAGCTGCTCACGTTACGGAGAACGTCTCAGTCAACGGGATGATGAGGGAGGAAAGGTCTAAGGCACCCAGCAAGACACACGAGATCGCCAGCTCACAGGGCACTTCCTTCCATATTTAATCAATATGGCTCAGAGGCTTAAATGGGGAGTGATGGAGAAGAAAGAAAGAAAGAACATTGAGCTCAGTCCTTCCCTCTCAAAATTTATAAACATCCAAATCTTGAATCTTGGAAACAATTCTGATTTTTTCCCCGTGTGTTATTGATTTGTTAGAAGGAATAGAAGAACTAGTTCCAGGGGAAAAATAATGTGTGTGTTTGTGTTTCTTTCTTTCTTTCTTTCCTTTTTAATTTCCAGGCTTATTTTGTTGCCAGTTTCTCTCCTGTAAACCTTGATTTGCAGTTTTTGGCACGCACTACTCACAGTCATTATTTTTTCAATTAGCCTTCAAGGTCTTTGAGGGCAAAGACCATGTGTTGTGTTTCGTGCTATTTGCCGTCCCCAGCAGGTAACATGCCTGGCGGGTTGCAGACATTCTCTCTCTCTCTCTCTCTCTCTCTCTCTCTCTCACACACACACACACACACACACACACACACACAATCTGATCCATAAGTCTGGGAACAAATCCCAAGAAATAATTCATTTTCTATTATAATCAAGTCTATACAGACACTAAACTATATCGTGCTGCATACAACATACCTGCTGTGTCCTATGTTTTCTGTTTGAATCAAATGCCAATAAACTGAATTAAGATGTTGGCCTTAATGATCAAGAGATAATTCAAGTTCTCCATACAGTTCTCAGAGTTGAGGGTGGGTCATCTGTTGCTGAGCAGGAATAGATGAGCTATTTTCAAAGGCAGTTTTAGACTGGGTGATGGGCGTCAGAGTCAGACACAAGCAAGCTCTTACAACGGGGAAAGAGGAGATGATTGTCATAGATAAATAACACATACTGTTGTCCATTTGCACTGTTCTGTGGTTTAAAACCTTTATTTTTCACATTTCAGCTTCTAACTTGAATTCGCTGCACTGCTTTGGCCTTTTCCACTCCAGGTGATTTCCATTCTTCCCTAATTCTTTCTGCTTTTCTCTCCCTCCCCGCGCTGTTCTGGTTCTCCGGCCCCTGTCCTCGCACACCACGGCGACGCCTGTGCGCGTCCCCATGCAGACCCTGCACTCACTGGCACAGAGGGGCAAGCGCACTGTCCCCAAGGTGGGCTCGCCGTCCACTGCGCGGCTTAAGGCTCTCAACGTCCTCATTCTGGCTCTTTGCTTAAAGGAAAAAAACAGGAGAATTTTTGAAACACATGCATTGCTGACTTGGAGAGAGAATCAGAAAAAGAAAACAAACGAAGCCTGTGGGAGTCCAGCGAGTGTCACCAGGTGATCTCTGGGGTTAGCGTTGGACACTTCACACTGATGCGAACGATTTTCCTGTGTCTCACTCATCTTCTGCTTTTCTCCCATTTCCAGGCAGCTATTGTCCCCACCAACGGACAAAGCGTTAACTCCCAGGAGGGGAACGTGGGAAGTTGTGTAAGAGGCGAATCCCACGAAGGCCAGGAAGGAGAACTGTCCTTAATATTTAATGTGTGAGAAAATTAGCTTTTCGTATGTGTCTGGTTGTTTGGGAATATATGCTTTTGGCGAAGAAAATCCATTTACATGAAAGCATTCCCTTTTCTTGATTATAAAGTTGCCAGAAAAAATCCTTCAGGATTTATTATATTCTTTAGATGCAGGTAATACAGGTATCGCCTGGGCAGGGTGCTGTCGTTCTCCTGACCCTGGAAGAGGCCACTCTTGGCGCCAGTGCAGCGTGGAAACCGAGTGCTGCCCACCTGCCCCCTTCATCGGCCCAGGTAGGCACAGTCGTCGGCCAACAGAATGCTTTTCTCTGTGAGAATCTTCAGCTGAGCGCGTCTTGCAGATTCAAAACACTTCGTGAACCAACATACTGCCGATGCCATTTTTCAGATCTTCAGAAAGTTTTAAAAACTACTGAGGGGACAGGCATTTTCATTCAGAATGTCTGCTAAGGATGATGCCCGTCTTGACACAGAGCACAGAGTAACATTTTACTGCCTTAGCTCCTGCCCCCTCCCGGGTGCACACTCAGAAACTGGGTGCCGGCCACTGTGCGTGTTCTTATCACAGAGTCCGTGTACGGTCTCACGGGTGATTAGCATGTACGCAGCGTCACAACCACAATGATGGAGATGGGTGAGCGGACATGTAATTATGAGAAAAAAGAAATAGAAAACTCTGATCCAGTACAGGGCAATGTTTGGCTATTATATCTGATCACACATCATCTTTTCTTTTAAGAAAGATTCATATAACTCAGATTTAATAGTCTATTACAAAATGTTTAAGGCATTTAAATCTATCATTCTTCTTGACTGAAAACCTAATGCAGAAAACCAATATTAAAAATGAATAAATAAAGATAGAAATAGATCAGTTCTGGCTGAAGATGGTAAAATTGGAATGAAAAAGGGCCTTCCCAGTTCCATTAAATAATTTATATTATGTATCTACTATATATTACATATTAACAATACATAATTCTTACTCATTGAGTACTTATATATATTTGCACACACATATATACATATATATCACATATTGAGGACATGTATATACTTATAAATACAAATGCACACAGGATAATTATTTTTATTTGCATCAAATTTTTCATGTGAAAATTTCCAGGGAACTTCAAAAATGTGTCTATTTCTTCCCACAAGCATCATTGTCATAGATACACCACGTTGACTACGTTCTTCTTGGAGATGTCGTCCACACATAGGAGGCAACAGTACAGGAAGAAACAAATGCCACCTTGCTTCCAAATGTTGTTGTTGTTGTTGTTTTCCTCATCCCACAACTTATCTCTCCATTCTCTTTTGAGACGATTTTTCCAGAATCTGGATTCGATGGTGATGGGTCTGGTAAACCCTCTACTTTATTATGAGCCTAACAATAATAAATATTATTATTTATGGAAATAATGGAAAACAAAAATGAGGAAAACAGAGACCTAATTTTGCCTCGTGCAAAGCAATCCCAGCGATCCTGATGATGGACTCAGGCAATGGAAAACTGCACCCTAAGTTTCCGTAAATGCACATATTTCTACCCTGAGGGAAAAGGGTTAACATTGGCTTCAAAGTAGTCATGTGATCGGATAGTTCACAGGCAAGCAGTGGTCATAGGTGTGAAAGAAGATGATCAGTATGATGGTGCATTTTGGAATTCAGTAAAGAAAATGACGACTTCCAACAAGGTAAAGGAAGCCATCCTGCAGGTGTTGAGACACACAGGCGGGAGCCCAGGGGCGGCCTGGGCAGCTCTGCCCGCAGCAGGTGTGTGAGCGAACTCCAGGGACCACGCCTCCCAGGCCCCTCTGGGAAAGGAGGTGATATTGCTAGGCTACCTCTACGGCAATTAGAAAATAAAAATCCGTGAGCAAACAAGGTGTGTAAGGTCACCGGAGACTGAGGAAAGCACTCCAGATGGAGAATAGAGAAAAACAACTTCTCCAAATTAATCCCACATCCACATTACTGGGTCGTGGGAGCTCCGGGAAGAGGATCAATTTGAAATGAGGAACTGGTGTGATACCAGAAGCCCCTTCTTGGATTTTTTTTCCCCAAAAGTTTTTCCCCTTGAAGCTTAAGAGGTCATATGTTAGAGATTTATGTTCTCGGTGTTCTTTTTCTCAGGTTTTCTTTTAAAACGTAAACACGGCAAGGAAAGCAGTGAACATACGACCGGGGTCCTGTCTCAGGTGCTTTCTACGTGCAGGGACGGAGGAGCCCGGGGCCATGCCGATTAGGCCCCAGGGAGAAGCGATAAGGGAAGAAGCCCTAAGATGGGGACATGTGTGAATAGCTGGAGGCCAAAGTGGGGACAGAAATTGAACTGAAGTCACTGTTAACAAGTGGCCCTAACTCAGGTCCTTTTTTACCTCAAAAAACTCGACACTATGTCCACGTACCCGGTGGATCCGCAATCCCCAGCAAGCCTAAGGGTGTCCCGGCAAATACCTGCGAGGCCTGGGGCACTTCGCCCCTTCCCATGCTCCGAGGGCTGGCGCCGCCAGTCCCAGGCAGGCGGAGGAAAGGCAGGATAGAAAAACCACCAAGAGCCGCAAACACGAGCTCCTACTCTCACCATCAGCAGAAAACACTAAGTAACCCTATGCTCCTTCTAGTGCATTCATTCTTATCTTTATGGAATTTCCTTAAGTAATTCAAATAATGTCCTTTAAACCTCTCCTAATTATTTAATTTGATGTGTGAGATGTTTTCTCATCTCAAATCCCCTTGAAGCTCCCTGAAGGCCGGGAGTCAGGGTGACGTTCCGGGTCCCTCCCCCGCAGCACCAGCGTCCACAGCACGTGACAGACGCTCAGGACAGGTCCAGCACTTGCGGTTCACGCTAGGAACCTGGAAACTGGTCAAGCTTATGTTTCACCATTTATACAAGTTTATAGGAATGCAATTATCTGTACTTTTTTTTTTCCTGGACACTTTATTTTGCTTACGGCTGTGTATCTTAAGGCATACCTAAGGATATAATTTTTTTTTTCTTAAAAAAATATAAAATTGGTGACAACTGCTTGTCTCTTCCTCAAATGCAAAGTCGCATCTCAGACTTCTTCACATTTTGCTTCCTTGTGGCATTCATAATGGAGCGAGTCCCAGAGTCTGACAGGCCATTTTCAATTACTGACCTTCCTGTCACTGCGGCTGACCTTGGAGGTGGCGTGTTGCAGCCTGGCCCCCACATGGAGTCAACGAGATAACTGAGCGTTTGAAGAGTTACGGTAAAAACGTTGCCCTAATACCCACGTCTGAAAACAGGTGATGTAGCAACTGAAACTTCATTCCAACCTAACCTGGCCTAAAATTAAATCAAGATTTAAGAAAATACTAAACACATTTTAAAAGCCTAAAAGGTTCTTTGCTTTGTTGTCACTAATGGACACTGCTGAGATATCAAATGATGATTTTGACAATAAAATAACCATCTGTAGTTGCTGCCGAAAAATCATATATATTATCATTTTAAATCACTGAAGAAGAAATTTAACATCCTCCCAGGAGAATGAGGGGAAGATTTTTAAATGCAGTGTCTGTTTCTAAGAGCATTTCTGGAAAGCTGTCAAATTAGAATGCAGAGCTCTGGGTCATTTGCAAAAATAAACAACAAAAAAATCCCCTCATTTTATATGGACAGTCTCACTTCCTTTTGTTTGTTTGGGTCAGTCAGGGAAAAGTTTTTAGTCCACATTTGACTGAGTTATTTGGGGATAATGACTTTTCACCTTTCCTGGGTTAATCGTATTGAGCTATTAAGCTACGAAGTGGTCTGTGTTAGATGCAGCCCTGAAATTAAATACCTGCTTTGTGGGAGGTCTTGAAATGATCAAGCAAGCTCTAAAATAACTATTTTTATGTGACATTTAGCAGTTAAATAGGAACCTGTCGAGTGATGAGTTTTTTTCTTTTTTTTTTTTTTACAAAATAAATGCATGCCCAGATGCACCTCCTAATTTAATCAGTTGAAGAGACCAAAGCAGAGTAGGTCCAAAATCTCTGGAACATTTCTTGTTAGTACAGAGACACCAAACTTAAGGCAGAGTCCAGAACTAGCAGATTTCACAAGCAGCTCATTCTGCACCTCTGACCAAGCTGGAGACCTGAGCCTGGGGTGACCAAGAGGGGCAGCTTGTGGATTATACTGCCACAAGGATGTGGCCATGAGAAACATTTGTCTCTGTGTTTAAGCCAGAAGAAACCTTGAGAAAGTTCACAGTGAATCATTAATATCAAGTACTCCAGAAATACAATTTAGGACTCTGAAGCCAGATTTTAGCATTTTGCCTTTGAAATGCTGCTATGGATTCAAGGGACTGCTAGTGAACTTAACATCAAACCGTATTCTGTTAGCTTAAGTTTCTCAACTGACATTTGGAACCTCTAATAAAATGCACATTTATGTGTCCATGTGCGAGGCACATCTCGGCTCCGCAGTTGTGTGGCATCTTGGCACAAACACGGGAGCTGGCATTAGACGGCTCTGAACTGTGTAATCAAAAGTGTTTCTGAAATCACGCAACGGTAAATACTCCATTTATGCTGGCTTCTGGCACAATGGAGGGAAACAACACTAAATTTCCTGTTCATGTTCAGAGACGTGGCTCCAGCCTTTAGAGTATTCATGCTTCTGCCGGAGTTTTTGTCTGTCGGGTTGCGATTTATATTCTCCTCACTTCCACGAGGGTTCTCACGCGTTCCTACCGGCTGCAGCTGCCGGTTCAGATGTGTTCTGTTTCTAGTAACATTCTGAAAATGCAAGTGATGACTTTGCCCATTAATTTTTCATAAGGTCTTTTTCAAGATTTTTTTCCTTGTGTCCTCCCCACACCCCCCTTATATGCTTTGGGATTTGACTAGTCCAATGTCAAGTTTAGCACATTAAATAATCTATTTGGTAAATCAGAACTCCCAACCTTATGAATGAATTTTTAAAATGAGGCAGTGAAACTCTAAAGAAAAATTTCATAGGATATTTTTAATTTAGGGGGTACTTTTACTGCATGTGAGCCTCAAGACAACCCTGCTCCATGAGAAAGACGAGAAAACAGCCCCTGAGGAGTGAGAAATGCGTGGAGACACCATGTTCTTCTCTCAGATCGGTTCTCATGACGAAATTGGTGAATTTTTAATACCAAAGTAGATTCATGTTCTTATATTCCACAGAAGGAATTGTCAACGTGGGAAGTGGAATTAAATATTGAATAATTTTCTCTGTATGGTGCATAGATTACCTGAAACTTTGAGTTTTCCAAGTGTCCACTAAGTTTCCATAGTCATAATTTTCTATCACTTTGTTGTAGAAAGAAAAAAAAAGAACTTTGATTAAATAGTATTGACCTTTTTTTAAAAACACTGGTTATATATGTTACCAACACAGCCCAACATTAGAATTTCAATGTTCCGATATTGTCACTTTAAAATAAGTCTCATATAATATTTGCTAAAGCTCTTTTCTATACACACAAGTATATTAGTAAGTCAAGTGACTGATACTTAATATAACTTTAGATCTTTGTAACCAGTGTTTTCTTGGCTCTTTTTGTTCTTTTCTCATTGAAATGAATTTTTATCTCTGTCGTTCCTTAGGAATACGGTTCTCAAAGCAAATCTATATGACCACATACTGTTCACAGGGCCTCTTACGTTATTGATATTTACACGAAGACATTTATTTTTAATGTATTACTAACGCACTCACTTAAGGTATCTCATATTCAATAGTAAAAATAGTAATTGCTTATAACCAGAGTTGGCATGAGTATTGCAAATGAGTTCTTTTCAACTCTCCGTGTGGGAGTAAACACACATTGCCAACTAAAAACATTAAAAATGTACATATTCAATGTCCAAGCAAATTTTAGGAAGCAAAGGAAAAAAACACACCAAAATATAAAATGCAAAAACCAGCTAAATAACCAAAATAGAGACTTGGTGAAATAAAATAAAAATTGAAATGAAAATTGTTCACAAGATTTAATAGGAACATTTCATTTACTGTTTAAGTTTTTAATTTGTCTTTTGCTTATCACAGCAATTACCAACGAGATCGTAGATAAGTGCTGTTAAAATATTTGGTTTGTTTGACAGAAGCTCGAATTCTTGAAGCATACTTTATTGGCAGGTGAGAATTTATGGAAATGAAATTCTAAAAATCTATTTTTTGCTTAAAAACATGCATAAACTATTACCTTAAATGAAAGATAGTGCTACCTCCCTTGTGCCCTACACAAAGCTGTTTCATGGCAGTTAGGAGTCAGCGCTGAGCCTGGGTCATGAGCCCTGTTTAGAAATTGTCCCACCTGCGTAGGAATTTGAATATCAGTTGAATGTCTGCACCCTGCTTGGTGCTAGATAGAATGTTTCAAAAGAATATTTGACTTTTATGTATTTACCTACTGTTGTGACCTGTCATACTCTACTAGGGAGGCATAGGCAAAATACAAAAATTCTTTGAAAATATGTTGCAATATTCCTGAAGTTGTTTATTTTAAAAAGTAGCATATACCCCAGCAAATCATTCCTGTATAAGTAGAAATGTATTTATAAAAACTACAAAACTCTTTTTTGTCACTCTGAAATTATTCAAAAAATACAAAAAAAAAAAAAAGAAAGGGAAGATCTCATGTTTCTTGATTTCGTGTTTACTTTCTTAAATATATCACAATATCATTGGCACTGATCGAGAACAAGGATATGATTGGCGGCACTTCATCGTCCAAGATCAGTGAATATTTTATCATTATAATTATCTAAACCAGTCGACATACCTAACTGGAGATGGGAGTAGCTACTTCCCAGAAATCAGCCCTGACCTTTCCTATATTCAATATACAGCTTTGTATGCATGTGCCAGTGTGTATGCAGACGTGAGGACGGACACACACACACACACACACACACACACACACACACATTTTATTAGCTGAAAGCCCAAAGTCAGAAAAATCTCTTTCACAAAAATCGTTTTTTATATTATAAATATCCTAAATAATTGTTTTTCCTTGACTTTAAAATTACTGATCAAGCATGCTCTGGCTTTTTCCTTTCCCTTGTCCCTCAAACATTATTTGTCTGATTAGTTGAAAGAAATGGTATCAAATATACAGTTTTCAAGAGTGGAGAAATGAAATATGTATTTTTATTTTCACCTGGACCAAGATATTCAAAATGGTACGTGCTAATGATAGAATATAGCCACTTAATAAACTGTGGTAAAACTGAAAAAAAGACTGGGTGATTATAAAACAGAAAATCTTTTATAGTTATTATTTAGTTCTCTCAGAATATTTAAATGTTTGCTTTTACAACTAGTGAAAATTCGTACATGTCCTTTTTGTAATAACGACAACCCTTGCTCATGATAAACAT
Source organism: Avahi laniger (assembly GCA_963575035.1). NCBI lineage: Eukaryota > Metazoa > Chordata > Mammalia > Primates > Indriidae > Avahi > Avahi laniger. The sequence goes on from CAUYSK010098794.1 coordinate 153,858, forward strand.
TCAGTAATTATTTGGTGAAGGAACTGTTTAAAGTGCTTTAAGAACACTGAGTACCTATACTGGTATTGGCAATTCAGTCAATCTCAACACTATTTAAGGAACATCTAGTCCGAGACAATTAACATATTTTACCAGAGTTAGATTTAAAATCAGCTATCATCATACTAACTTAAGTTGTTCAATAATAATATATAATAATGTCAGGTACTACAATGAAATGACTGGGATTAGATAGAACACATCCCAATCCATGTCTAATAAGAACCCAGGATTTTCTCTACCTGAAACATTGATGCTTGATTCTTTACCATGTTCAAAATGAAATATATATTTCAAACTACTTTAGATCTTATTTGGAAAATATGCATCTTTTCACTGGTTTATTTCTTAATTTTAAAAAACACTAGTTTTAATTATTTGAAACCTACTATGCACATTTCCATGCAATACACATGATAGGCATACTGCCAAAGTGTGTCAGGATTAAAAATGTAAATTTACAGAAGAATAGCTATTCGTGTGAGTGATACAACTGCTTGGAGTAACAGATTGATATTTATCAATATGAATAAATTTTATTAATAGGAGAGACCCAAAATTAGAATAACAAATGTCCAGGAAACCATTAATTCAATAAATAATTTCCTTGTTTCCAAAGAGAATATTTTCAAATTCAAATGAAATGGACACATACTTTGAATTTGTAACAGTTTTATAGCACAGTGGCCAGAACCTTGAACTTGGAGAAGACAGATCTTCTACAAACTTGATGACCAAGCATTTTATTTAACATCTTTAGGTAAATTTTATATGCAGTATAAAACCTATCTTATGGAGTGTATATAAAGATTAAATATTGTAACACATATTTTATATACTTATCATAATAAACATATCATGTACTTTATAAAATGACTATGGAAATGCATTTTTTAGGTGTGGTGAACAGAACTCAGGTGAAATCAAGCAATGCTAATCATTCAGCATCCAGTTATGAACTTGATACATAAGTGAATACTTAGTCTGCCATCCTGTGTCTTGCTATTCATCAATAATATTGTCCTATAGAAATAGCTGTATGTGCGACTGGGGTTGTTGCAATTTTACTTATTTTTCCCTTTGCTGTGCAGTGTAATTTTTGGACAGTTTGAGTATTTGTGGACATCGGTTGCAAAATAGTAATGTTCCCTTTCTTTTTGAGATGTGAGCTAAATTGGGCATTACTTTTTATAAATATTAGATAGAATCAATTTACAACCCTCATAAAATTCAATTATAAATCACATTAATAAATCACTGTGGAATGACCCTCACTCCATGAAACTCTTCATCCACAGGTTACATCTGCTGTGACATCTGCTCCCCCCATTAGGGTGACGGGTGGCCCTTTGTCAGGGAGAAGCTGCTGCACCTGTCTTGTGACTCAGAAAAAGAATTCCTGTGAATAAAACGCCTATGGGTTCCCCGCAGTGGTCAGTAGTCCTGATGCAGGAAACGTCCAGGGGAAGATTGATTTAAAGGCCCCGATAGGCACTAACTTTATTACATGCAAACTTTAAGGAAAAAGAGGGAAAATCATGGCCAATAATCAAAAAATATTTGTTTTTATTTTTATTCAAAGATGTATTGTTCAAATATAATTTTTTAGTTATCATTGCCCTTTGTTATTTCAGTAATAAAAGAATATTATGTTTTCATTAGTTGTAAATGAGTGAATGCACCAGCTTCACAAGAGTTATTTTCAATGCGTTATCTATCAACTGCTGAAATTAAAAATATTATGAAAATGAAAGGGAAAGATTTCTTCAATATGCATTGATAGAAATCTATATTTAATGTGCTAAATTTTTTTCTCAGAAGCTAGTAAGAAACTAATAGAGAAACTCATAACTATAGAGTAGAAACTCTATGGCAGGGATGCATAACATAAGATTTTAAATAAAAAATACTTTGTGCTTATTTTTAATCCTTTATGTTATGGTGTTATGAATACTTTAAATTTGATTTTTTAAAAAATTATTTAAAATGTATCACTTTAAGGTTAATTCTACCTGTTAGAGTAAACTTATAATTCTTTCTCTCATATACTCAATGCCTCTTTATTTACTAAAACTGAAAGATAAATATTACAATGCTGATGACAACGCTTAAGTTATTTCCAAGCTGTGTGTAATTCCACCAGCATGAACCTCATCAGGGCATTAATTCATTTGTCTCCAGGAGCTAGAAGAGTGACTAACACATGACAAAAGCTAATACATATTTGTGAAATAGTCAAATACAATATCACCAGGGCCTGTCGAGTGGAGTGTAATCTTAGCAATTAAGAGCAAGTAAAACAAGACCCGATTTGCTTAAGCAATAAACGTATCATCAAACATATCCCTACTGCCACGCTGACCACCCCCGTTAAACACGGCTGAGAGTTTTCCTGAGTGCTGACTCTTCCAAGACTTTGTATTTGTTAATTTATTTAATCCCCACAAGAACCCTATGAGGTAGTCTTTATTATTAGCATCATTTTACAGGTGATGAAAAGGAGTCCCAAAAATCTTGCTCAAGGTCACATGCTTAGTGAGTCAGCGTATGTGACTTTAACCACTGCATAGAACTCACTTTCCAAGCTCCCCAGGGGAATCAAATGAACTGTGTGCCTGAGATGCTAGAGCCATCTGTCTATGTAGCCACCTTTCTAAAGTCTCCAGAAACGACCCTTTTGGCACAAGAATATCAAGGCATCACATCAACATGCTGAGACTGAAGAGATGCCGCTTCCAAGAAACCCAAATTTATAACCTCTACAAAATGTATTTCTACACTCCATGTGCTTGCGTTTCATAATTTTGCCATTATCTATAACATTACAATTAACGTCTTTGTCCATAAGGCATTTTTCAGTGATTTATATTGATTTCTTAGGATACTTTCTAGGACTAAGATTTACGGTTAGAGTGTATCACACAATTTTCAGATTCTTGTTAAATCACTCTCTATATAAAAGTTAACCCCTAGAATAGGAGATTGTCTATTTCATCCTATGTTTTTGTGCCTTCAGTAGTCTCATTAAAAATAAAATGTAATTTGGGAAATATTGTATATAATTTTTTGTTTTCATTGAAATGTGTTATTATATGTACATATTACATATTAAGGAATAAAATCATGTCATATGTGTATACACACACACACATATACACATTTGCATTCAATTTTGCATGGCTTATGGCTTATTTATCTAAACCCTCAGACAACTTAATGGTACTTTTGTGTCCCCTCGAGCCCTGTCCCCCAGCATTTTACATAAATGTACTTTAGGTCAAGTGCAAAGTTTTGATCCGTTCAACTATGGTCAGACTGCATATTCAATGTTGGTGTTCTGTAACTATAAACCAACAAACGTAGGGAGAATTCAGAACTCCCCTCCAAAACAATACCTGGGTGTAGGGCTTACATCCCATTAAATATGTACTACATTCTACCTAGTATCATATGTATTAAATATTTTCTACATGATGATCCAACTAGACTGCGGGTTCCCCGAAGACAGATCAATCTCATTCCTTTCTGCAAACCCTGCCCTACTCTGCGTAGCAACCTAAAACAGAAAACACTAGATAAATTTTGCTGAAAGAAGAAAGGTATAAAGGTTTCATTGCTGCTGTTGTTTATGTTGTTTGTATCTTCTCTGAATTGTCTTGGATGTCATGGGCTTGACTTAAAAATGATTACCTTGAGGAAAACTCATAGGTAATTTGCTTTTACAATTCTGCATTCTGCTAATCAGAGCATCAAACATTTTTATTATCTGTGACTCTGGCACAAAGCTGCAGGTTACATTTTACATTCAAATTTAGCGCTAAGAAAAGTTTTGCCACTCAAGAGAAACTGGGAAACTTCTCTTTTCTAATAAGAGTGTGCTAAATTGCCAAGTTTCTCTTTTTGCCATAGATGCCTGGAAATTAAATATTGATTTTGATCTCCATAATTCCACTAATCTCCATTTACAGTTAATTAATTTGCTCGTCTTGACTTTCATTTCTATTTCCTTATATTATTCTGTAGGTGTTAAACAAGTCACTGGAAATAATTTGCGAAAACGTTGAGAACAGATTTAATGAACGAGAGAATGGCAACCGATCTCTGCTTTCACATCAGCCACGTCACGACCTTCAAAGCTCAGGCGGACGTGCACCTTCTTGCCCATCTCTCACCTTCCCCACAAAGCACACTGTGCCAGAGCAGGTGGGCACCTAGGTGACTGTAAATCTGCATTTTTACACCAGCCAGCTCCATCATCAAATAACTGAGCATTTACTAAGAACCGCCTACGGGGATAAGAAAATGCAGGCCAAGCACCTCCCTCAAGAGAAGCTTCCTCTCCAGTGAGGAAACGGCCCGTGCGCAGGGCACCTGTCACTGTCAGCGGGGCCAGTGCTGTGCGCTGGGCTGCCCGGGGCCTGTAGCCCCAACAAGGGGTGACCGCTGACATAGAGGCCTCAAATCCCACCCGTAACCACACCCGTAACCCCTGAGGAAAACGACTATTCCCACGTGGCTCTCTTTATTTTTTTTTAGAAGCATATACAATTTTTACTTCTTTATAAAACATTCGTAATTCTTAGATTTATTCAACTCATATTCTTTCTATTCTCACTCTTGGAACCTACCTGCCAATAAAAGCATTATTGCCAGACGTCCATGAATACGTAAGTTTAAACATTTTAATGCATTCTAAAATGCAGCCTGGAACACACACATGAGAATTTGGAAAAGAGCCTGAAAACTGCAGATCCTCCCAGGGTCTAATGAATAGATGGAGGCATATTTGTGGGGAAGTAATTTGAATGAAAAGTGTCCTCTGTCAGTGTCTCTCACCTCCTCGCAGTGGTGCTGAAATGACTCTCGCCCAGCTGGGCTCTAATTATTGCTAATTGAACACTCTGATATTGGTGTAAAAGACGTATCCCCAGCATGTTACATCAGTGCATTGTGGTGCTGATGCTTTTAGGTGAAAGCGGCTTCCCTTTCTGGAGGCGTCTGTGATATACTGAGGTCTGGTCTCTTCTTGATCCCTTCCTGGTGCTGCCATTAGCTTTAATGAAAGGAACACAATGCAGGAACAGTGGGCGCCGAGGGAATTCGTGTCATAATATGCCTTTGATTGCTAGCCACAGGTTCCACCGGTTTTAAAGTGCCTCCTAGAAGCCCGCATTCTACAACAATTAGAAAATGAGAAAAAGAAAGCAGATATCGTGTGACGCCTGGGCCACAGGAGTCCCCTCCAGATGTGCACAGCGGTACTTGAGCAATTGCCAGTGAGCTTAGACAGCTCCGCTTCACACGGAAAGTGTGGGGCCTGGGCCCTCCCCACACTGTGTGGCACCAGGCGGATTTAAGCTCATTCAGACCCAGGTACAGCACAATCTCAGTAATTTACAGGAATTTTTAGGCCAGGAAATTTAGGGCATCTTCCTCCTGCCACCTCGCCTTGGGAACGGATTTCAGTGTGTTCTAATTTGTTCCGTGTGTTGCGTCGGAGGTGTCAGGCGGGTGCTATGCTATTTTGATTGCTCTTCTAAGGTATAACAGAACAGCAGATGAGAGATGAAGCAGGCATCAGTGCGGCGGAAGAGACGAGAAGAAGAGAGCAGTGGTTGATACGAGCACATTTAACCCACAGGACATGCTGTGTCTTTTGGCCTGCGTGTTTGTGTCCCTCCAAAATTCATACATTAAAACTGTGACCTCCAAAGTAATGACATTAAGAGGCCCAGCCTTTGGGAGATAATTAGTGTGATGAGGCAGTGAGGGTGGGGCCCTCCTCACGGGGTTATAAAATGAGGAAGCGACTCCAGACCTCTCTCTGCCATGCGGAGGCACAGACAGAAGGCACCAGCTGTGACCCAGGTGAGGACTCGGGTCCTCACCCAGAACTGAATTGGCTGGCACCTTGATCACGGATTTCTAGCCTCTGGAACTGCAACAAATGAACATGTTATTCAAGCCACCCGGTCTGTGGTATTTGTTATAGCAGCCCGAGCAGCCTAAGACAGTGTGGAAAAGAATCCGAATTTTAAGGGCTGGTCATACTGCAGGCAGCCACAAACCAACCTGGTAAACTGAAAGGCACACTCCAAATGGACCATTAGCCTCCAACAGTGTAAATTACAGCCTCAGCCTACACTGCTGGAGTCCAACTATTAAAAACTGGGGAGAACATCTCACAGGTACTTTAAACTGGGTGTTACTATGGAAATGACTCAATTATTTTAAACAACAGGTTCACCAAAATAATATCTTCTATTCCCAATTGGTAACTTTTCTGTGCTTTCTAGATAGTGGTTCCCAATCTTTTTGGCACCAGGGACTGTTTTCATGAAAGACAATTTTTCCACAGACTGGGGAGGGGGATGGTTTCAGGATGATTCAAGCACATTACATTTATTGTGTACTTTGTTTTTATTATTATTACCTTGTAATATATAATGAAATAATTATAAGACTCACCATAGGTTGGGGACCTCTGTTCTAGAAAATTGGTTTCATTTTTGTAGAGTGCTTTACAGTTTATAAAGCATTTTCTAACATAAAGTTAATGTCAATACTTTTCACACTCACATGAGCTATGCACTATATTATCAACCATTGGCATAGATGGGAACTTAATTATTTGGCGGCATGAACTTGCACTGCACCTGAGCATATTTTAAATGCTCTTTGTCACACTGTAATTAATAGGTATCAGGAAGAGGTTGCAAGATGCTTCTGAATTTCAGATTTAATGTGGGGTTTTATATGTCGATGTATTCCTTGCACTGTAAAATAGTTTCTCTTGTCCTGTATCGGGGGAATTTTCAAACCTTATACCTTTGCTACGGCATTTTTTGCCTGACAATTGACTCTATTTGTCTCTGCTTCTGTTTTGCCTGTGCCATACAGATTTGTGGTCTGTTTCTCCATTCAAATCTGAGATTGAAATATTCTCCCACTTCAGCTAATTTGTTTTGTTTCCTACGTGCCAATGATGACTTACCGCTACTCCATTATGCCAACACTGTCTGATCTTTTCTTTATCGCATGAAAATATACCAGAGTTCCTGCCTATTCTTTTGAAAACCTGAAGAATTCAGTATCTTCTACTCTCCCTAGGTTTCTCTCCAAAAGAGCTGCACGATGAGAGATGAAAGGCCCCCAGATCCTCTTTTACGCTGTGGGCAAGCTTCTCGCCCACACTGTGGAGACACATGCCTTGGCCACGCTGCTGCCCTGCCCCTGCAGTTGACTGCTTTGCAAATCTTTCCAGTTGGGCGTGAAGGAAGACAAGGTCTTTTCAGGCTGGAATTCTCCCAATTGCCCGAATACAACCCTGCAATGCCCAGGTGATTTCCCATGAAGAATGGGCTCCCCACTCATCTCGGTCCACGTGAGCACCCTCGCCCGGGCCCCTTGGTGCTCAACTGTCACATGTGAGCTGTGGCTTTCCCACAGTCAAAAATGCCCATATTCTAGTCCCTTCCAGTGACTTTCTGTGTGCACAGCACACGCTGAAATGGGGACCTCTAGACAGGATGCGAAATGTACTCCAAGAACAGAGAATCCGGCAAGTTATCGCCAGTGAAGAAAATGCACTGTGTTCACCTAAGTCTTCCAACACTACGTTCTACTGCACAGGACTTGACTTCTTCATCTTAAATTTGATAAATCAGACCAGTAATGTCCCCCTCGAATAGCCTTTCAATTATCTCTCTTGCCATAATTTCTCTCTTTGATTTGAACAGTGCCCCAGAGAAAGACTCTCTTGCAGTTCATTGGGTCGTACATGCAAGAAACACGCTTTGGAGAACCACTGATCCTACAGGACACACACTTTGTAAGCCCAGGGGAGAGTCGACTGAGCCTCATTTTTCCATGCGTCTGCGGGATGTATTCGCTCACAGCAAAGAACACTTCAATTTTCGTTCTGAGGCTTGCTTTCACATAAAACTCGTTAGAGTCAACCACAGCCTGAGCTAAGAGACTGCTCGGATTTAAACCCTGGTCTGCATTCACGGGCTGTGTGTTGCTAAGAAGTTTACATAACCTTTCTGTGCCTTCAATATTCTTATCTGAAAAATGGGGATAAATAATTATGTAGACCTTCAGGGTTGCTGGTAAAATTAAATGAGCTAATGTATGAAAAGCACAAGAGTATGTGGAACTGATACATAGATCTTAACTCTCATTATGATGATAACCATCATTAAATGCTCTATAAGGACCAGGGAACTGAGTCATCATAACTTATGTGACTACTTTTCAGATCTTGTATATCTAATTAGAAGTTCACCTAGTATTGAAAAGCATTGCCGAGAAATAATAAATAAATGTGGGGCAAGAGAGGCCAGATGCCAGAGTAGGACAGGGCAATGAAGTCTCAGAAAACCAGGACACAGAGGGTTGCACGGGGGACCTGGAGGAAGAGGAATGAGGAAGGGGCTGCGGCCAAGACAGAGGCACAAAGAGGAAGAGAAGCAGCTGGAGGTCACCTGGGTGGTGACTATGGCTTTCATCACTGCAGCTCTACCCAGGCCGGACAAAGCTAGGCTAGTGGCATTTTCCTGCCCTTATCCATTAAGTCCACACCGCAAACAAAGACACGGGGCTCAGGGAACAAGCAGCCCAAGAGGAGACGGCTTGGTACGCGGCAGAGCTGGGACCCAGCTCCTGTCCCCCGCAACGTCCAGCAGTGTAAATGGTCTCAAGTATCTTCACGCTTCCTCCCACCTGTAATTCACCTGGGCAAGTATTACGTTATCAGAAAAGCAGACTTAGGGACCGGCACGGAGAACTGCCCATTCTAGCATCCTGCCAATGGAGAGCCATTTCTGTTTTTAACTTTTCCTTTTTGTTTTTCTTTCATAGACTCCTTTCATCAAACTGCATTTCTCAAACCACAGTCCACGCACGTCATAGCATAGAGATCATGTGGAGTGAATCTCCATGACAAGTGCCTGACTGTGAGCCACTGTCTCTTATGGTGAGGTTTCCCTTAGTCTCGGTCCTGTCTGCTGGGACGGCCGACTGCAGCCCCGGAGCACGGAGCAGTCCCAGACAGCGCCACTCACAGACCGCCTGTGCCGCGGAGCCGTCTCGCAGGACCCCGGCAAGCTTAACCTCAGATGTCACATGGATGTTCCCACTAAGATGTCACACGTGCACACAGTTTACTGGGCCACATTCCAGTCTACTGCAGAGAGAAAATGCTGGCTACAGAGGAGTAGTTTTCCTATTCAGAGTTTTTAATTCCAAAGCTGTATCTTTGTTTCTAAAATGATATGCCTAGATAAAGAGACATATTAATACGTGTTTCTATAATGTAATAGGACATTGCATAATGACTAGGTCATTCTGAATCCCAATAAATACAGTATTTTGATTTTTCAACTAGGGACATTAAGAAAAAAAATACAGTCAAGTACAACATTTTGATTTTTCAGGCAAGGTAAGAAAAAATATAGCTAGAGCTTTGATTTGAACAAATTGCCAAAATTTTTCACACACACAAAAATGATTTCTCGGCTGAGGGGTCAGTGCCTGCATTTTACGTATGTACATAAAGACGTGTTACACGCACATGTATGTGTAGCGTGTGTATGAAGTAGAACACACAGAAAAGAACCAGAAGGAGCAAGAGAGGAAGAAGAGCAAGAAGAAAGCAGCAGAGGGAAAGGAGCTGGAACCAGCGTCCAGAAAACGGATACTTTACTGCGGGCTTTGGCGCAGTTACTGTAAGCCTTTGCAAATCTCACACACTTTCACTTTGTGAGGATTCGGGAGAGACGTGTTATGCAGATAAAATCACTGATCCCACAGGCCGCTCTGCCCACATTTTTACTGCCCTGTTCGTGGTCTCAACTCTCAAAACACGTAGCTGTTACGTTACTTGGGGGGAACTGTCACGAGAAATAGCTCTGCAGAGCTGTACCTCGGGACGGGGTGTGACGGATGCCCCGGAGCCTTCCCTGTCCTTCTCACCGCGTGTGGTGAATTAGAAGGTACCAGGACGCGCTGATGGGTTATAAATTAAAGTCCCATTTTATGTTTTAGAAAATTCCCCACCACATACCAGGCATATTTGCTGAGGGAAAAAAATATTTTTAAGGCAGGCATATCTGTTTCCATTCATTGGGGTTACATATTACAGGGATTGTTTTTTATGGAAAGTAAATAAATCCACGCCTACCCTCTTGTCTAGTCTGACACGCACACACACTTTGGATAGAACCACTGCTGACAAGGCATCTACCACCGACAGTTACAGAAAATGTAAGTGATTTTACTGCTCTCACCGCCCTCCTTTCGAGTCATAACAGTTTCACTTCATGGCAGGGCCCCACCCTTCGCGCTGCCCATCTGTCGCACGCACGAAGCTCTGCTAGGTTGCTGTCACGATCCTCATCGCGGCTTCTGAGAGTTAAGCAACTTCCTCGACACTGAGATTTTAACCTGGCTCTCTCTAACCAACACGTTTTCTTTCCCGACTCATCATACTCTCTGGCTTTGAACATTTCAAACCGTTTTGCATAAACTAGAAGATTTTTTCCCTAGCTCTAGCCTGAAAGTTTCCCTTGTTACGTTCCAACCCTAGGAGAAGCCAGACCCTGCCCCCAGCTCTTTGCTGCCTCAAGTTCTGATTCTTTCCCTGCTCCTTACACCAAGACCTCACCCCCAAGTCTCACATCTGGGAACTACAAGTTCAAATGAGCAGGGTCCCCCAATTAGCTCACGTGAGGTCCATCGCCTTGAAGATCTCCCAAGAGCCTTTCCATTCTAAAGCGTGGCTGCATTCTGAGACGGTGCAGGAGAGAAACCAGCTTGAGAAGGTGAGAGGGGGCTTTGTAACTCCCTCCTCTAGCAGAGAGCATCACTGTTCTCTCTGTAACCCTCCCCTATGATTCCAAAGGCTCAGATAAATCTCTTCCAGGGTGTTGATTAAAATGCAGATCTCCGAGAGCTCACTACAAAAAATTATAAAACTAGCCAGGCAGGGTGGCATGCACCTGTAGTCCTAGATACTCAGGAGGCTGAGTTGGGAGGATCAGTTGAGGCCAGGAAATTGAGGTTGCAGGGAGCTATGATTGTACCACTGCACTCTAGCCTGGGTGACAGAGTGTGACTCTATCTCAAAAAAAAAAAAAAAGTGCAAATAATTACAAATGCAGAAGCTCATGATTACTCTGCAGCTGCTAGACCACAATATGCATTTTAAGAAGATCCCCTATAAGTCCCGCATGCATGAAAGTTTAGAACACTAAATAAACGAAAATACACTTTGGTCTAAATTCTACCATTCTCACATTTTCTTTTCAGTAAATATATAGTATAAATGATTGGAATCTATATAGTATTTGGATTTTCATTCACAAAACTGAATGTCATATATGACAATAACACTATTAAATAATATTCACTGTGGTCAATTATATTTCCAAAAATCAAATATGGTCAGCATTTAGGTTCTAACTTTTCTTTCAAAGTGATACTATTACTGTGGTTATTTTCTCAAAGGTTCATAGCAAAGATAACATAAATATTCCGAAAGTTCAACACAGAATTAACAATGTTTTCATAATTCATAAAACGCAAAACTCATATGCTGAACACAGACTTTTAAAACTAAATATAGGTTAAAAGCAATTTATAAAAAAGGTTTTTAATTAGAAAGATTGCATTTTCTTTCTAGGACAGAAGTAGGAACTCACTGTGGCACTCTCTCCTAGCACAATGAACACGCAGCTAGTCACAGAAACCGCTGTGTGTGGCAGGCATTGTGCTAAGGGCTTTACAAGCATTTGCTCACTTGCTCCAGTTAGCAGCTCTCCAAGGGATGCCATGGTCACTTCCACTTTACAGACAGGGATCCGGGACTTACAGAGCAAACCTGCCCTAGGGCATCAAGCTCGTAAGGTTCCAAACGGAGACTAGAGCCCAAATCTGATTAATACCACGGTCTGAATCTGTAGCTTGGCTTAGCGGCTCTGCTCTACTACCCGCTGATGGAAAGATAACGGAACGATGAAGCAGGTCATTGTCCCCCACGCCAGGTAGGTATGGCTTCCTAGCACGGCAGAACCAGTGCTGATAACAGAGACAGAAATCAGGATTCTCTTCCAGCTAACTAATGGCATATACCTTGGGACAAGACCTTGAGATATTTAGGATACAGTTTACTTAGCCAGACAATAAAAGATTGCCTTTGGAGATTTCTCAGGTGCCATCCATCCTAAAATTTATAATTCACAAAACCCTAAGCCTTTATGACATGTATGTGTGTGTGTATATATATATATAAATATAGATAGATAGATATAGATACAGATAAAGAAATGGCACTGTAATTCTCTAAAGGGATTCAAATCAGAATAACCCAGGTAATCTTATTTATTACAGTCAAAGGGTGGGAAATGTCCATGTTCTAGGCCACTGCTCATTTAAAGGACCTGTCAAGTTCGTATTGCATGTGCCAACAGGAGGGAACCCAAGCAATAAAGTGTCACATTTGTTGGAGGAGTTTGGATTGAGCAAAATTACCTTATTCTCCCAGCCAGTCCTCCATGAAATTGTGCAAACTTTCAGAAGAAAGAGAAAAATTAGATATTCATGGCTTTGAGAGAAACTTTAAATGAAGATATCAAAATGTGTGATTGGAACACCATGATGTGCCAATTGGGTGATTTCAGGAATAAATGAGAGTTAGAGACCATCATCTGAGAATGACTAAAATAGAGTAGGCACAAGGGCCCCTTTACAGGGCAACGTTTTTAAATGGCAAATGTATTTAACAGCATTGATTATACTTTTCCTGTTTCCTGGATGAAGGACCACATATAACGAAAATAGAAATGTGATTACAAAAAGTAGATATTTTCTATTTTGTGAAACAAATTCTAATCCATAAAAGGATATTTTTTCCCCATTGCCTGCAACTTAAATAATTTATAGGAGACTCATTTTTCAATAAAATGAGGTAAAGCAGAAAGAATTTCATAGGACAAGAGAAATATTATACCAGAACTGTAGTTTCTGTACCTGCCCAAAGAGTGGAACAGATGAAGACTGTGGGATTCTCTTCTGAGATAATTCTCTCTCCAATGGGTCCCCTGTTTTGGGACCAGGAATGTTTCATTTCTGTCTCTTTGTTACCATTTAGTCTGATCATTTTTATGGAATCCTAGGGTAAAATATTGCATTTTATCCATAACTACCACCATTCAATAAATTATATAAATGCCCTATATTGCAATTTTTAAAAAAAAAATTAAATATTTTTTTTATTGTTGTTTTAACTTTATCAGTCTTACTGAAATTCTGGATGGTAATTCTAGTATTGTTTTAACCCCAAATGAAAGGTATGTAAGATGAACTACTAGATATTTTGAGGATTTGTGAAAATACATGAACATTTGGCTTAATTCTAGGCAATAAATGGTACAATGGACTTTCAGATCATCACAGCACCTACTGACGAATCCACCCCTTTCATGAGGAAGGAGGTGAGTGGGCAGGAAACCCCCTTGGGCATATTCTCCTGGTAGTGGACCCTGGAGATTTCTGTGGGCCCTTCGCAGACAGCCACTTTCTTTTCTCCTCACAGTTAATTCCTGCATGAAAGACCTTCCTTCAAGACCTACCACTCCAGGTAGAGTATCTCAGAGGGAAAGGGAGGGAAAACTAGTCTTATAAAATTACACCTGTGGGAAACCTCTGCAGAACACAGCCTGCCTGCTTCGCTCCGAGTGCAGGATTGCAGCACAGAATCCAGCCATCCCTCCACTCTGGGTGACTTAAAGGCTCCCCTGCCAGCTGCCCACAGAGGAGACGGAGACTGGAAACCTGCTCCGCTGCAGGCACCATGGACAGGGCACCGAAGCTACCCAGGTGAAAGTAAACGCAACCAGGTGATGTGAAAGAAAGGCATCGATCAGGTTGGAAATTCTCCATCCTACAGAATTAACTGCGTTCAGAAAAATTTCGATCTGCTATCGAGTTTCAGGGTGGTGGTCACAAGGTATTGGGGTTATCTGGGCTGGCCATTATTTTATCCTTCTACATACCCTTAAGTGGGTCTAAAATCGTATACTCAGCCCTGACTTTTCCCATCACTGTGCGTTACCTTCACGGTGACTTCAGCCCGGTTATACCTGCCCCATTTTAGAAGCCTTATACTATTAGTAATTGTATTTGTACCCAAAGGCATGCATAACAAATAAGTATGCTAAGATTACTGCATTACTTCAAAGTTAATAATGCTGGAAAGGAACATATAAAGAGCAGTTCGTGGGGACACCAGCACAGGATAACAGAGGAAATCTACGCCTGAAGTCACCTGGTGCTCTCCTCGGCGTGTACCGAGGCTGGATGTCACCAGAGGAATCCTAGCACAACACTGGAGGTTAAGCATACTGCTTTTATCTTCCTGGTTTAAAGTTGGCAAAGAAATAAGATCTTGATTTATTTAAGTAAAGGAGTATACATACCTTGGGACTGTCCTCGCTTTAACTCTCCACTTGCTAGCTGTGCGGTTTGACAGCTAGCCTTTGTGGGGCCCTATTATTCTCATCATAAGATGGGGCAATAGTATCTCCACGTAGCAGTAGCGGCTACTTACATTTGTCTGGTACATAGCAAATACTCAGTGAATATTATTCTTAAATATGATTTTTGAAAAAAATACATTATTTGAATAAATTTTTAGTAAATATATTTTGCTTAAAAGATGAGTTTAGGAAAAGAGCTATGATAATATCATGTTAATTATGTCCTTGGACCTTTAACTGATATATAGAGGCTCAAATAAGGAGAAATTCATATATATTTATATAAATATATAAACACAGACACATAACATATAAATATATATACACACATACATGTATATAATATTTACTTTTGTTTATATTTGTTTACGTCTATAAAAAATGTTGAGGTGATACCTTACAATAAGTTTCTGAAATACGACTAGTGAATTCAAAGTTAAAATGGGAAATACGAAAGAAACAAACGCAGCCACTTGTCCTGGTGGTGTTGGGGCATCGCTACGTGGTGTCCTCAGCATGGCTGAATGATGTCATCGCTTTTCCGAAAGCCTGAACTACTGATGTGAGCCAAGTCACGGGCATAGAACCAAAGAAAGATAGAAACAGTCGCAGGTTGAAGGAGGCCACAGAAACGACCAAATGCTCTTCAAGTCCCCAGATGGGCCCCAGGGACAGAAAGATGTTAGTGGAGGAGCCAGAAAAACTCAAATGAGGTCTCAAATGGGTGGGTTAGTTTTGCAAGTTTTCTGTAAAATTAATTCAAAATAAAGCATTAAAATAATACGAGGAGGGAATTTTTAAGCAGGTGAGAGAAGCATTGATTTCACGGAATCTCGGACTCACTGTGTGTCTCTACAATCCTTCCTCGTTAGAAATTAAACATACATATCAAGTCAATTATTAATTAAGTGACAACTTGAGTAAATGCTGGAGGCATTATTGACCTTTCACACATTCTTTGAAGCTCACTCAGCTTCATCTCTTTCTCTGAAGTTCTGTTTTGGTTTCAACAAGTCACTGATTAGATTGATTTAATCGTGGAATTTTGCCACATTAGTGGGAAAAAATCAAATGGTTATAAAACCTTATTTTGTCCCCTCAACTATGCTCTTGCCTAGTCCAGGCAGGCAGAGGGGCAGAGTTATGCTGGTTTGGGAAAAACAGAACTTAGGCCTTAAGAAATTGTAAAATGACAGACTTTCTTTTGCTCTGAGAAGGCCGGTCTAACCCAAGTCAGCCAAGAAGCATCCTTGCATTATTAGCACTCAAGTGTTCCGGGGAGGGAGATGGTACAACCTGTTTGTTCCACTCGTGTCCCGCAGTGTTCTGCCATCCATGCTGCAAGCAGTACGCTACTTTAATCGGCATTCATTGGGCAGTGGGGGATTTCCACGTGGGGGCATGCAGCTGAACAAATGTACAAGGGCTGCAGACACACGCTACCGCCATGGCAGGGACGGGTTCCGTGGAACCGACCCGAAAGAGGATGGCCCCGCCAGGGCTGAAGGATGCAGACACAGCTGGGCCAGGCTGTGAGTGGCCAGGAAGGGTGCTGAGGCTCTGGGCTCTGTCTTGCCAGACTGAGTCATGGAGTAAAGACATCCATGCACTAAAGTGTGTTTTAGGATGCATTTTAAATGCATTTATTTTTCTTTGTTTCCTTTTCTTTAGAGGCTTCACTCCCTCCCTGTCTCAGAGGAGGATGGGCAAATGATTCTGGTTATATAGATGCATATTTTACTAGACAGGCACTTTAAGCAACTAAACCACAGCACCCTCCAAGATGCATATTTTAAAGAGAGTAAATTCTCCCTCTGTTGTTTCCTGCCTAAGACCACATAACCCTAAACGCTTTAACCATCATGTCTTAATTTAGAAACCACAGTAGGTTAACGCTGAAATCTAATCAATTTTCCTTCTTCTTGATATTTTTAGTTAGGAGTTACAGGCTACACCATCAAATCACTTCAGGAAAAAAAAAATAAGATACCCGCGGCTGCCTTTACTGCTACACATTTTCTCTTTAATTGCAAGAAAAATCATAACTGCTAGACCATGCTGCAAAGAGAACGACACGTGGCAACTCTCTGGTAAAGTAGGGTATGGACAGGGAACAGACCTGCATGAAATTAGAATCTGATTAGTAAAGATAAAAAAAAAATCAGTACCATCTGACAGACACAGGGTCGGTGGGGTTTACATCACGCCACGTTTACCGCATGGATGATCCTGGCGCATGACGTCATTGGCCGCATTCAGACTGCCTCAACCGTCGCCATGGCAACGCTGACATAAAACGTAGCTGAGTAGGTAATTTCACTCCAAATTAAATAAAAATAAGGCTAATCCTGTTATTGTTCTTAACAATTTTCCAAGTAGCTTTTTCTTAGAGTGCCCTTGCTTGTATGTTCTGTTTTTTAAAAAACAGATTATTGGAAAATTATGTGTGTGTGTGCACTCTGCACTCACAGGCACTGACGCTGTCCCTGTGTCGTAGTGGTGTGACTTTGTGTTTGAGAAGAGTCACATCCACCCACGGTGCTCCTTGGCGTGTTTTGTGCAATTAAAGAATGAGTAAATCTTTTAAATATACCAATTTGGGCCATTAAACATTTCGGAGACTGCCATTCTAAAATTACGGTAAAATAATAGTGTTTTTAAGATAAGCCATATTATGCGTTGTATAAATCTTAAAAGGGTACTTTGGATGATTCCATTTTCTATTTTAAATGTGCTCACGGAGGTTTCCACAGTTATTTAGGAAAGTCATCTTCTCCCTTTCAGCCTCCGCGGAGGAGTAACTGAAAGCTGAGAGTTCCATTTGGAAGTGGTAGGAAGGCCACGACAGGATCTTTCCTTCAGCTGTTAGGGTACACACCAAATGCCACACACAACAAAACGCTGTCTCCTCTAACAGTGTTGATCCGGCATGTAGGGCAAACTGCTTTTCAGTCGGCACATCTCCCCTATGAAAGTTACCTGCTCGAGGCTTTGTGATCCAACCTGCAGCCCTGAAACAGAGAAAGGCACTGTTCCGACAGGGCTTTAAGGCTCAGCCCCGCACTGGACTGTCAGGGGACCGTATAGACTGAGAAGAAAAGGCTGGAGCCACAGCCCTTGACGCTCATCCCAGCTCTGCCACGTGCACCATCGGCTTTGCCGTTTCCTATCCTCCATGCAGCTCGGTTTGTTCATCTACGATAACAGAGGCAGGAGTCGGAGCAGACAGCGATAACCACAACCTCACAGGGTGTCTGCACCAAGCACACAGATCAGTGT
>CAUYSK010098795.1:0-18241 GCA_963575035.1 Avahi laniger
CAAATATGGAAAGATGAATGTTTATGGCTTTTTGTAAATATATATGCAGTGATCTATGGCTTTGAAAAAAACATGCTGTTTCTGTGACGATGTTTTTTAGTTCACCCAATATATTTACAGAAAAATGGTGCATGTTAATAGTTCTTCATGTAGAAAGGCTGTTTCTCCTCAATATGTTAGTTACCTGAATTATTTGTAAAAGCTAAAATTCAGTGATTAAAGAGAAGCTATAATTCTAAAAATAGATATGGAAGACCTGCATGGTGAAAAATAAAAAAAATTCACAGAAATTACAGAAGTCCTAAATAAATAGAAAGATGTATGGTATTTAGGTCAAAAGACTCAATATTGAAGAATATAAATTTTCCTCAAATGCATCTATAGATTTAATAAAATGTCTATCAGAATCTCTGCAGAATTTCTTGTAGAAAGTTTCAACATGAATATAATATTCTCATGGAAAATTCAAAAGATGCATAATAGCTAAAAACAACTTTGCAAGAGAAGAACAACTGTGAAGGTCTACTGCTGTCTGATTCTAAGACTAAGTTTAGAACTTCAGTATCAATACAGTGTGTTATTGTTGTAAAGATAGACAAATAAAGTGAATAGAACAGAGATACAGAAATAATCCCATCATATATGGACAGCTGATTTTGGACAAAGGTGCAAAGGTAATTCAGTCAAGAATGAATAGGTTTTATGACAAATGATGTTGTAACAATACGATATTCATGGGCAAAAAGACACTTTGGTCCTGATAATATTCAATAATTGAATCAAATAGACCATAGACCTAAATATACAACCTACATATGCAACACTAAAGCCATGAAGTGTAAAAGGAAAAAAATGTTATGTTAACTTTATCCAAATTCAGAGTTTTTGCTTCTCAAAAAAATTGTTAAAATTAATAAAAAGAACTCATAGACTTTCAGAAAATATTTGCTAGTTGAATATTTGGTAAAGTGTTTGTATCCAGAATATGTAAAGAGGTCTCCAAACTCAATAATAACAAAACATAATTTAAAAATGCACAAAAGATTTAAACAGACAAATAACCAAAGAAGAAATATGGATGACAAATAAGAACTAGAAAAGATGCTCAACATCATTGGTCATCCCACTGAGTTCCTTTGTCTTTGTTTTTCCTTGGCTTCTCCCCCTTTGCCTAGTAGGATTTCTAGCAGCCGAAAGATGAGGGACTAGTATATGTCATGATTTGAGCTGCAATTTGCATGTCAAAGACAACTTTACCTGGGGCTGTCTCCCAAAAGAAATCTAGATCTCTGGCCACATTAAAATTATGTTTTGATGAGCTTAGACACAATCATACTAATTAAGGTCATCAAAGCAACAAATTTTACGTGTATAAACTGAGGTTTGTCTGGACATATCACAAGTGTCACCTGTGGTGGAAAATAGTGACATCAAGTGTAATTTCAGTTGATAAAAGAACTTCCTATAGTTAATGGATGTTTATCATTTCAAAGACTATAATGATCTGTGGGACAGTGTGTCCAAATCCACAGTGCCCAGTAAAAGAGCTTCACTTTATCTTCCTCCAGGAAATGTTCAGGTGCTCTTATGGGAATTTCAATTTTCTACTCCTTCCTCTTCTGGCAAGAGCACACAGTTGTATCATTGGTTGACTGTTGTGTACAAAGCAAATTTATATAAACAACATTTTTCTGAGCTTGGGAAATGAAGCTCACAAAATGAATCACTGCACAAGAAATTGCTACCTTTGTTACTGGCATTTCTACCCTATTGTTTTTTTTGTACATTAGAGAGCCTAACACTGTTAAAGAATCTATACAATTTCTTTTAAGATATGGGTAAGAGAGAAATGATTCTATAATATTCACTGTCTTTTATATAGAAAGTTAAAAATGCTGTTTAATTTATAATAGTTTTAGATTGGATTTATAATATGCCACAATAGACAGGTGAGAAATAGAAAGCAAATAGTATATTTTCTGTATATTTTATTTTTGTGACTTAATCTGAACAAGCAAAATAGTTATGACTGATTTTTCCCCTTTAACAATGTTCTTTCTATCTTGTTAATCTAACTATAATGAATTTAAAGTCATGGTTAATTGAAAGATAAACAATTTAAAACTAGGTTTAAAGATTTATGTCATAATGTTTCTTATATAAGCAATCTTTCTGATGATTAAAATATAAAACTCCATGCTATTGAATTAAATATATATTCTCAATAAAACTTTTAAGATAAGTCACTTAAATATTAGCTCCTATATCCTTTCACCCCCTTGTGATAGCAATTTATTTTAGTGTTATGTATAAAATACTAATAATATACTTAACTATGAATGTATTAATAGTAGGAAATATGGAGAAAGTATCTGTCCAATGATCAGTTTAATATTTATTAAATTGTAGCATTTATGACTTAATACCCATACAAAAATTCAATTTGAAAATTTTCAGATATTTAGTGATTTAGCATTACCTAAAAGGAAGCCATATCAAATAAAAATACATTTAAAAACTGAAATTATTGGTTTTGCTATTTATATAACCTGTATCAGGTTCCAGTCTTTGACTTTATTTTATTCTGCTGAAAAATTGGTGGACAAAAAAAATGTTCTCAAGTGCCCAGTAAGATTCCTAGAGAATGTCAGTTATAATCATTGTGATAACAAAGATAAAACAACTTTTAATTATTTAAAGAAGTTTCAGGCAGTGTTAGTATCCTTATGAACAACACAAAGTTTGTAAGGTAAAATTTAATATCAGATCTCTTTTTCATGCCAAAATACTGGAGGAATATAAAATTTAAATTTTGAATAACAGAAAAAGGAAAGAATTCCAGGGTTGCCATCTTTTAATAAATCCTAGGGTTAAGACAAACATTTACCTCCCCACCCCCAAGCCCATGAACTTTCCCCTTTATTTAGTCTTCAGCCTTTCTCTGTTGCTTCCTTTCTCCAACTTCTTTGGTTTGTCTTTTCTACTCTAATCCACATATTCCTTTGCTATTCTCTACCTATTTTTCTTCTTCCTCCTTGTTCTCTTTTTATACATCCAAGTTTCCCTTCCGCCACACTGTTAAAATAATAAAAATCTCCTTTCTATATATTTTCTCTCATCTCTCTTTGAAAACTTTTGTTGAAAATTCTACAGACAAAAATTTGCATTTGTCCTTGGTGGCAGACAGATGTCAACTATTCTCATTTCTTAGAGTGCTCCATTTTTTTCATTTACTGTTGTATCACTTGTTACCAATTTAATACTCATAATTCTCTGACCTTAATTCTATCATAAAATGGAAACTGCTCCCGATAACATCTCTAATCATTTTCTAATTTCCACACTCAGTGATCTCTGTTCAGTCTTTGTTCTACAGGATCATTTATTTTGGTCTGTGGCCCTGTACTTCACCTTGTCCTTCCTGAATACCTGTCCTGTCTTTATGTCCATGCACTCAGATTTTCAGCATCCCTCCTTCTTCTCTGATCACTCTGCTTGGTATCCTTTTCTGGCCTCTCCTTAGTCTTTCTTTTGTGAGTCACAGCGTTGGTTGCGATAGGAAATTAGTTTATTGAATGGATGTTGTCTCTAATCCCCAAAAAAGTTGCTATGGTTTGAAGAGTCAACTAGAAAAAATGGGCACTAAAAGAAGGAAACAGGACAGCTAGTCACCAGCAAAAATCATGTCCCAAGATTAGCGCAATGAAAGCTGCTTTCACTGCTGCTGACTTTCAGACGCCCTGACAATGTCAGTGTCATTGTTGTGGATACAGGATGAATTTGCTGGAGTCTTGATATGTCTGCCTTGGCTTTTTTTGCCATCAAAATTCTCTTTGACTTTGTAACTGTCTCTGTTTTTTCATATTCCAAAGCTAGTCTGAGTAGATTTGACTGAGCAAATATAGATCAAGTTCCCTTCTTCTAGGTGCAAAGGGGATGGGAAAATGTCTTCTTAGCTTTTTTGGCTTCTAAAGTGGGTGGTAGCCTCTGTTCATCACCACCAAGAATCACCTGGTAGAAAAGGGGATCAGGTGTTGGTCATCTAAAAAATGACATATACAGTAGTCTCCCCTATTTGCAGGACATATGTTCCAAGACCCTCAGTGGATGCCTGAAACATCAAATAGTACTGAATGCTGTATATACCATAGTATGTTTTTTCCTATACACACTACCTGTGATAAAGTTTAATTTATAAGTTGGGCACAGTAAGATATTAACAACAATAACAAATAATAAAATACAATTATAACACTATAATTAGTAAAATTTATGTCAATGTGACCTGTCTCGGAATATCTTATTGTTTGTAATATTTTTAGATTGCAGTGGTCACAGATAACTGAAACCATGGAAAGCAAAAGGGAACTACAGTGTATACCTTTTTGCCTCTCTAATATAACTTCCTCCAGTGTCTACCTTTCTCTTTGTCCCTTTGTCTGAAATGGATAGCTCATCTGTAACTATGCCTTCAATGATTCCCATTATTCCAAAGTCATCATTTCTTTTTTAAGATTTAATGGATGTATGTGGCTAAGTACACTTCACCTAAATGTCTGGAGGACCAACCTTCCACATTTTGCCAATGCTCCAAAGTCCTCAGTCTCAATTTTTGATGAATTTCTACCCCATACCAAAGTAACTCAACTCTCCTTCACTAACTATCCCCTCCACAAATAATATGCACCGGTCCTAATGACTCTGTATTCTGAATTCTTTGAATCTATTCCTTTGTTCTCATCATTTCCATTGCCATACCTCTCATGGTCTAATCACTTAACATGTATTTGAATCACTTGGAGAAACATTTTCAAAATTAAGATTCCTAGGTTCCATTCTTTTACTACTATGTCTGTCTCTGCAATATTACCTTGCAATCTATATTTCTCACGAACAGCTCCCCCAGAGAATTCTGATATATAATCTGCCTTGGGGGAAATCCTGGAAAATAGTAGCAGCTTCCTGATTAGTAACCCTGACTCCATTTTCCCATACTTGCAGCCCGTTTCTATACTGTCAAATATTTCGTTCAAAAAAAATCTCATAATGTCACTCCCTATTTGAAAAGTTTTCAGTGCATGACTATTGTCTGAGAATTAAAGTTCAAGATCCTCATCATGGCATTTATTTCCTTTATTAATCCAGAACCTTCCAGTATCTTTCCCCTTGATGCCAAATCCATGTCCCAGACACAGGATTTCCTTACCTTATTCAATCATGTCCCCACAAATTTAGCACATAAGCAGAAAGCATCTCATTTTCTCTGAATCCACTGCATATTTTTTGAATTGAAAGTAATTGTATTTTATTTCTTTTCTTCTATTTCCTAAATAGTTTCCTTCAGTATAGTAGTAATAAGTAAAATTAAAAGTTAATCTGATAATAGTTTTGCTTTATTTCAAATCTCCTCTCCCAATCAAATTTTATTAAATATGAATACTAGTGAATATATATTTCTTACATTTACTGCATTTTATTTCAGAGGCCACCAAGTGAGGACATGGAAAAGAAAAATACAACGTTGCTGACAGAGTTTGTTCTCACAGGACTTACACATCAACCAGATTCAAAAATCCCCCTGTTCCTGGCATTCTTGATCATATATTTCATCACCATCGTAGGGAACTTTGGTCTGATTACTCTCATCTGGAATGACCCTCATCTTCACATCCCCATGTACTTATTCCTTGGAAATTTAGCCTTTGTGGATATTTGGTTATCATCCACGGTGACCCCAAACATACTGGTCAATTTCTTAGCCAAGAGTCAGATGATGTCTCTCTCTGAATGCATGACACAATCTTTTTCCTTTGTAATCAGTGCAACCACAGAATGTTTTCTCTTGGCAGCAATGGCGTATGATCGCTATGTAGCCATATGCAAATCTTTACTCTATTCAGTGATTATGACCAATAGACTATGCATTCCGCTATTAGTCTTGTCATTTGTAGGTGGCTTTCTTCATGCCATAATTCATATGGGTTTTTTATTCAGATTAACTTTCTGTAATTCCAACATAATACATCACTTTTATTGTGACATTATTCCATTGTTAAAGATTTCTTGTACTGACTCTTCTATTAATTATCTCCTGGTTTATATTTTCGCTGGTTCAATTCAAGCATTCACCATTCTTACTGTTCTTGTCTCTTATACATCTGTTCTCTTTACAATCTTAAAAAAAAAGTCTGTCAAAGGCATAAAGAAAGCCTTCTTCACTTGTGGAGGTCACCTCTTATCTGTGTTTTTATACTATGGCCCTCTTCTCTTCATGTATGTGCTCCCTGCATCTCCACAATCTAACGATCAAGACATGATAGACTCTCTATTTTACACTGTTATAATTCCTTTCTTAAATCCAATTATCTATAGCCTGAGAAATAAGCAAGTCATAAACTCATTGAAAAAAACAGTAAAGGGAAAAGTTTAGGTCTTATAGTAATATCTCTTCTCTTTTTAGTAAAACAGACACAAAATTTTGCAGGTTAGATGTGGGTATAAATTTGTTCTTGTTGAACATTTTTGCAATTGCAATTGTCCTAGCTTTCTAATGATTTGATGTGTTTTTATTTAATAAACTTAGAATATTTTTATCTATATGAAAACATACATAAAATTTTAATCATGTGTTCCTCTCATATTAGAATATTTAAAGTAGAAAACAAAGGAAAACATTTTACAGGTGATACGTTCTTCATGTGTCTTTATAAATACATGAAAAGATAAAAGTTCTTCTGAGAAGAACTTGAGCATGATAAATCGTACAGTGAATAGAGCTGTATAGTCTCAACACTCATATCACATATAGCCTGTATTTGTTGGGTTTCTGTTTAGGTGAACAGGCCATTTGCTCTTTTTTTGTTCCTCTGAGAGATACCTGCAAACCCCAAGGAGGAGAGTAAATGGATGACATTTACTCTGTTATTATTCTTTCACCCTAAAGCATCCATATTATTGCATATCTTTAGTTTGCTGTTATTCTTTCACCCTAAAGCATCCATATTATTGCATATCTTTAGTTTGTTCATTTTTATTACTCTATGATATTTCCATTGTACTAATGGTTTTTTGTCAATAATCTAGACTTTTGTTTATTCATTTGCTGTTATGACCCAAAGAGTAGATTGGTAATAAAAGCGTCCAGTGTCTCTTTCTTCTGCCTTTTTTAAGGTCTATTTTCCTAATTAGCCTTTTCCTTGAATGAGAAGATAGATGTGAAACTATGAGTATAGGGTCAGTTATGTAGCTTGTGATTCCTACTTTAGATTGAGTGAGTATGGAAGGGGAAGGTGGGAGCTTCTCAGAAATTCAAACTTGGTCTGCAGCCTTCTCTTGTACATGTCTAGTCCACAGATTCCTTTTCTCTGGTTTGTCTTTCAGGACAATCTCAACTACTTTATACTTTTCTGAAATTCACCAAAATCTCTATTCTCTTAGTGTGATCCCATTCTTACTTCTTTCATAGATTTATTCCCTTTAGTAAATAATTTTTGTCCCATAGTGAGATGTTAGAGAAAAGATAAAATATATATTTGTGCAAAGCCTGCATTTTAGGCTAGATATTCTGATTCCTTTAAAAAGAAACTACATATAATTACATTTAAAAAGAAATACATGTATATTATTTAATGAATATTTATATATAAATTATAATATTCTATTTGCTGTGTTCACCCAGTTTTCTGGAATACTGCTGATGTTGCATTAAAAACTATCCCATTGAAACACTAATAACATGGTAGAAGTATTCTCAATTATTAATAGCATTAAGAATTAAGGTCTATTCATTCCTTAATCTCGAGACTTAGAAAAATTTATAGTTTCTCTGGACATATGTATATGTATATACATATTTTTCTCTTCATTTTATAATACTTTCTACTATTCAAGAAATTACTAACACAATATTCCTAGACTGTGCTGAAAGAAATAACATAATTAGGAGTTAAGAAAAAATTAACAACCATCAATCAAAACTAAAACAGTATTTCTCAGAGTCTGGGTTGTGAACTAGCTATGGTAAAGTCTTAAATATTATGTGTATTGGGTGTCTATCAGAACCTCTTTTTTCTAGACTCCTTTATTTGTTTGCTTCTGTTAAAACAATGTTTCTAAAACTTCAGTGGGAACTGTAATCATCTGGAGAGCTTGTAAAAACATAGATTGACAAGCTCTATCACTGGAGTTTTTGATTAATCAATGTTGATGCTCTTGGTTTGAAAGCCCACTTAGAGAACAATTGTTTTTAAATAATCAATTAAGCAAAATTTTTCTCATCCAGGTTATTTGGAAATAAATTAAAATGGAATTTCTACACATCCTATAATATTTATAGCACTACACAATTATTCTAAAGGTTTCCATCCTCTAGTACTTTTGTCCTTGTTTGGGCAGGCAGTTGCAGAATTCAACAGGGTACTTGTTTCAAAGGGTGAAATACCGTGCTGTTTTTTATTACTTTTTCATGAAAAGGAAGACTGATAGTAATGATTGCAAATCAAACTATATAGTCACATGTCAGTAATGTGAATGGGAAGGACCCCTGTCCTTTAGAAAAAAACTTGTGAAGATAAATCAACCTCTGAAACATTATTCTCTAAGATTTTCATATGGAAATTGTTCCAAGTGCTATAATGATGTGATGATTGCATCGTCTTAGAAGAAACCTTCTAAGTAAGACGTATTTGAGAGCAATAGCTAACTGTGACATCAAAGGGTTCCCTCTACTTTTCTAGAAAAATAAATAAATTCACTAAGTGTATAGCCAGCGTTTGTATTAGGATTCTTCAGAGAAAAAGAATCAATAGAAATGTGTGTGTGTTTGTGTGTGTATGGATACAGAGAATATTATCTACATACACACAAATATATATGTTGTCTGTGTGTATATATATGTGTGTATATATATATATATAGAGAGAGAGAGAGAGAGAGAGAGATAGCATGCAAGAGAGACAGAGAGAGAGATAAAGATTTTGAAAGATATTAATTTATTATAAGGTATTTGCCCATGCTATTATGGAGGCTGAAAAATACCACATCTGGAATCTTCATGCTGGAGACCCAAGAAAGCAAAAATTTGACAGTCATAGAGTTAATGGTATAGATTCCTAACTAAATAGGCTTTATAACTAGGCCTGATAGCTAGAAGCACCAAAGGCAGAAGAGGAACAATGTCCCAGCTCAATCAGTCAGGAAGAGAGAAGTGAATTCAAACGTCCTCTGACTTTTTGTTCCATTCGGGCCCTCAATGGATTGGATGAAGGCCACCCACACTGGGGAGAACCATCTACTTTACTCAGTCCACCAATTCAAGTGTGATTTTCTTCTGGAAACAGGCTCAAGACATATCCAGAAAGAATGTCTAACCAGTTATCTGGGCATCCCATGGCTAAGTCAAGATGATACATAAAAATATTCATCACAAGTCTCCCCATTATCAACTTGGCACCCATATGCATCTTCTTAAACCATACTTAATGACCTAAAATAAAGACAAAGAAATCATATTACTGGCTAAATGATGCAATTATCTTGCATATAACTGTCAACGCATGAACACCTTCTTCAGAAGAGGAGGTTAAGTCCTTAGGTAATGTTCTCTCTTCCCTTTGACATCTGGCAACTGAAGTACTATGATATAATATTAATAGTATTTACAAACTATCTATGATATAAAGTCAATACATCTTACATGATGTGGTAAAGGAATATGAGAGAAAAGAAAAAATATTTCCTATGTATATATTATATATGTGCATGTATATGTATACACACACATTGATTACAAAAAAGGAGGAAATATTTGTGACTATTATAGTCCTCATTTCAATAACTGGTCATGTGTTCAAGGCTGGTATTTATGACCTTCTTCAACTACTCATTTCCTATTCCCTTTGCCTACAACAAGCACTTCAGTGGTGGTAGTTTCTTCCCTAGTGTGGTGACCCAAACATTTATTCCCGATGATTCTTGGTCAGTAATTGTCCTTTATAGATTTAGTTGTTGAAGTTTTCCATTGATCTTAACCAGAGGGCATGGTAACACTGAGAGATCTCCTATGTATCTTCTATATTCCAGACATAGTCTTCTTTACCTCCATTGTGCATTAGTAGTCCAACTTCTCCTTAACAGTCAGGATCACCTCAGTCAGCACAGTCATTTCTTTCTTTGCGTGTTCATTCAGAGGGATGAGAAGATCAAAATGGACAGTTGGCAATCTTAACTTCCAGTTTAATGGAATCATGGCGTGTATCCTGGAATAAACATTCCCCCTTTGGACCTAAAACTTTTAGGCCAGCAGAGCATGAAAGTGCAGAAACAAGAATCAAATTTTGCTAGTGGGTTACTAGAATTAGTGAGCGATCCCAATCACAGTTCGACCATTTCCATTTCTAGGCCTGTGAATCTGCCTATGAGAGAAACAGCACCATATATTGGAAGCAAATTCAGATAATGTGCAGCCTTCTGGAGCATCTTCCTCCAGCCCTGCAAAGTATTGCTACATAGCTGGTACTGTAAATGAGTCTTAAATTCATTCCATGGTTCTATTATACTGGCTGTTTAAGGATAGTGGGGAATAAGGTAACATGGTAAGATCAATGAATTCCATGAACATGATCCTAATTCTCCAATTTATTTGCTGTGAAGTAATTTTCTTGATCAGAAGGAAGGCTGTGTGGAGTACCATAACAACTAAAAAAAATTCTGAAAGTCCATGGATATTATCTTTGACAGAAGCATTGTGTATAGGGAAGACATTTCTGTATCCAGGGTATCCAATCCACTGAAAACAAAACACTGCCATGACAAAAAGCAATCCAGTGTAACCAACAGGCCACCCGGTTGAATGGTGATTTATTGGGGACTCAGTATTGGTTTCTTCTGCTGGTAGATTTGACACTTAGCAATGGCCCTAGATAGGTCAGCTTTGGTAAGTGGAAGTCCGTATTGCTGAGCTCATGCATAACCTCCATCTCTATCATCATGGTCACTGGAGGCCAACTGGTATCTACAGAATGATCATCCTATCCTATTGATTACTAAAATATTCCTCTGCTGAGATAACCCTCTGGTAAACATTCACATGAGCTACAAACATTGTCTTAGCTCAGTCATGCTCTTCTAACAAAAGAATACAAATTGTGTATTTTATACATAAAAAGCCCAGAAATTTAGTTTTTTTACAGTTCTAGAGGTTGGAAAGTCCAAGATCAGGTGCCATCAGGTGTGATTTTTTGGGGACTTCTGTTTGATTCTAAGAAGATCCCTTATTGCTACATTGTCTGGAGGGGAGGAAAGCTGTGTCCCCATATGGTGGAAAACAGAAGGACAAGTAAACCAAATGCTGGGTGAAGTCTCTTTTATAAGGGTCTTGGTTCCTCATTACCTAATCACCTCTTAAAGGCAACACTTCTTAATAGCATCACAGTGGCTAGTTTTTTAGCAGAATATAATTGACCAATGACTGGAACCTGATACAGCAATCTATGGGAATAATTCCAATTGTTAAATACATATGCATTTAGAATGAACTTTCTCCATAAAATTCCAGATTACTAAATAGATGAAAACTTTCAAATTCAATTTTTGAGTATATGTGTACTCATTAAGTTATAAATACTGCAAAGAGCAGTGATATTTTCTGCATATTTACATATACACACACACAAACATAGACACACACACAAACATACACACACACACAAAAAAAACCTGTCAACTTATTGTCAGAGGGGATGAAAAGATAAAGGAGTTAATATTTAACTGACTGACCTTAAAAGTTTTAATCAGAGATGTGATTAATGAAAAAGAATGGGTGTATATTTATCAACATAATGAGAAATAATTCTAATGTAAGAATCATTATGTCCTGATCTTTATATCCACTTTTAAATCATTCAGTGTTCTAGTTAACCACAAGCTATCTTCTAGTCATAATAATAAGGTTAATAAAAAAAATTTTTAAAAGAACAATTCAGTCTTAAAACTATTTTCCATATCCATATGTACTTGTGAAAATATAATATAAAGATTATGCAATAATAGCTATTCAATTCCAACAAGGCTATTTTGACAGCTTGTACACTCAATCTAAAATAATAGTCATTAAATAGCATTTTTAACTTTTGTATAAATCATAATGAAGATTATAGAAATCATTTCTCTTTTACCCATATTGTAAAAGGAATTGTGATTCTCTGAAAAGTGTTTGACTTTCTAAAATGGAAAATAAAAATAATAGCACAGGAATGCCAATAACATAGGTAGCGATTCATTGCATTCTCATTAATTTTGGAGACTTCATTCTCCAGTCTCAGAAAAATGTTATTTATATGAATTTGTTTTGAACATTAGTGTCAAACGATGGTACATCTGTGTGCTTTTGCCAGAAATGGAAGGACTTGAAACTGAAATTCCCATAAGAGTGCCAGAATATTCCCTGTAGGACAAATGGAAGCTGTTATACCGGGCATTATGGATTTGGTTGTGTATGAGAAGTTCAGGTTGTCCCAAAGAGTATTACAGACTTCTGGAATCATAAATGTCATTTCACTGTAGACAATTCTAGTTTTATCAATTGAAATGACACTTTATGCCACTATTTCCACAAAAGGTGACACTTCTCACATGCTTCTGCAAACTGCAATTTATATATAAAATTTGTTGCTCTGAGTGCTTTCATTAGTATGATTTTATCTTAGATAGTCAAAACACTATTTGAATATGACAAAAGTGTTAGATTCTCTTTGGGAGCCAACCCCAAGTACGGTTGTTATCCTCACGCAAATTGTAGCTCAAATAGAGACATATACTTAGTTTCCCCATTTTAAGCTGAAATCTGTTGAGAAATATTACTAAGCCAAAGCCAGAAGAAGAAGCAAACAAAAAACAAAGACAAGGACCACAGTGGGAGGTGGCCTAGGTCTGTGCTTCCCATACTGTAATATCTATGAATTTCCTGGCAATCTCGTCAAAATGGATATTTTGTTTCAGGAATCTTCATTTCTTACAAAGTGATATCAGCTTGTGGATATTTACCACCAACAGAGCGTTCATTATTGGAGGACCTTGATTATCAAAGAGGCTTGATCATTGGAGAAACAATAAATGGAAAGTGTAGCTGGTATGCACAGAGAGAAACGGGGAGGAGCCAAATGGGTCAGTGAGGCCAGTAGGAGTATAATGTCAAGAGGCTTTGGAGGGTAGTTCAGAGATTAGTTCTTTACCCTAATGTATAAAATTCATGGAAATCAAAAAAAGCAATACAAAGGATCAACGAAACAAAAAAGTTGGTTCTTTGAAAAGAAGAACCAAATCAAGAGACCGCTGGCTAGATTGGCCAGCAATAGAAGAAAAAGGAGGAAAGATACCAGGTCAAGGACAATGACCAGTTTAGGTGCTTACTAAAGGCAATCAGAATAAGGAATGAGTAATGGAAGAAGGTTATATATACCCGTTTTGATCGCATGAACAGTGACAGGAATGAAGAATGTAATTCTCATGAGTATTTCCACCTTGGTTTTTTATGGATAAATCTGTTTTTGTGTGTGTGTAGAGCAAAAATCTTTGTTTTCTTTCCTCTATTATTTCCTTACCATGTAACATAAGATATATTGACTTCATACCATAGATAGTTTTTAAGTATTGTCAATTTTACATCATAATATTTCAGTTGTTGGGTATCAAAGAAAAGAGTAAATATCAACAAAGTACTTTACCTTCAATGCTGGGGAAGATGTTCTTGAGTTATCTGTTGAATGCAAGATAGTTGTGTCACATTAACTGAATTTGTGACTTTGTTATTGTTTTATTTGGAGATTTAGTTTAAGGAGATTCTTATGGGTGCCAAGTTGACAAGTGGTAGACATCAGATGGATCATTTTATATGTCAATTTGACAGGGCCAGAAATGCTCAGATATCTGGTTAAACATTATTTCTCGTTATGTCTGTGGGGGTATTTCTGAAAGATAGTAGCATTTGAAATGGTAGAATGAGAAAAGCAGTTGGCACTCCCCAGTGTTAGATGGTCTTTATTGTAGAATATATAACAGAAATATATTTTAAGACTTTCCTAACACCTCTAAAAATGACAAAAATGACACATACAAAAATAAATCTACAAAAGAGAATAGAACGTGATCACACCAACTGAGTAGATATTTTGATAAATTTCAGGAAGGCATAAAATAGTAGGGTTTGTACTGCAGGACAAACCAGAGAGGAGGAATCTGCAGACTAGGTATGCATAAAAGAAGAATGCAGAAGTCTGAGTTTCTGAGAGGACCTGTTTCATACCCAATCTAAAGTACGACTTTGACAGGTTACACATTCAGCTACATACTCATAGCTTGTTGTCTACCTTCTCATTCAAAGAAAAGGCCAATTAGGAAAACAGACTTTTAAAATGGCAAAAGAGATACCAGATGCTTATATAATCCACCTAGTCTTTAGGTAATAACATTGAACAAACCAGCAAAAATCTAGATAATTGACTGGAAACCATTAGTACATTGGAAATATTATATAGCAATAAAAAACAATAAACTATGGACATATGCAATAATATGGATTCTTTAAGGAGAAGGAGGAACAGCAGCTGAACTGTGATCATTCACATCATTTCCTGTGACTTGGGAGGTCTCTCTTTTTTGTTTTTTTGTTTTGGAGACAGAGTCTCGCTCTGTTGCCCGGGTTAGAGTGTCATGGTGTCAGCCTAGCTCACAGCAACCTCAAACTCCTGGGCTCAAGCCATCCTACTGCCTCAGCCTCCAGAGTAGCTGGGACTACAGGCATGCACCACCATACCCGGCTAATTTTTTCTATATATATATTTTTTAGTTGTCCAGATAATTTCTTTCTATTTTTAGTAGAGACGGGGTCTCGCTCTTGCTCAGGCTGGTCTCAAACTCCTGACCTTCAGCGGATCCACCCGCCTCAGCCTCTCAGAGTGCTAGGATTACAGGCGTGAGCCACCGTGCCCGGCCGGGAGGTATCTCTTAAGGGAACAAAAAAGGGACAGATGACCTTATCTAATCAGATTAACTGGACCTCCACAAATACAGAATAAATAATATTTGTATTAAATATTTATATATTTTATATCCTTTAAACCAAACATCTAAATGAATAGTTTCTCTCTGATACTTTCTAATACTCTATCCCAGAAGCTAATCCTATTAATAAGAACGAAAATAATTTATTTAGGTGCATAATATTTTTAATTGTCATCAAAGAAATATAAGGTGAGTTGACATGCAGCAGCCATCCCAGGCCCAGTAATCTCCTTGAGCTCATATCAAGATTAAAAAAAAATCATGCACCCTCACTGCATTCTATGGATTTGTGCTGTCAGTTTCATTTAAATTTCAAAAATATTTCACAAATACTTGGGCCTTTTGTGTGTAAGCCACTGTCTACACACTTCAAAAGATAGAAAGAGTAGTAAGCCTTTAAATGGTAACCTAGAAGATCCTTTGGGCCAAAAATAAGTGTTATACAAGGCCAATTTTGGCATAAGAAAAATAAATAAACTGCTGCATATTTCAAATAAGTTAGTGCAATCAGGAAATACATCATGGAAGCAGGAATATTTGACATCTTGAAGAAAGAATGCCATTTCACTTGTAAATGAGAATGAGTGCAGTCAGGGGACAGAGGTGTTCCTGTAGAGGAACCTATACAAGAAAAAACGTGTATATGAGAGACTAAGGTGTGTTCAGAAGTCTCTCAGTGTATCATTTCAGCTGCAACACAGGTTCCATTGGCACAACTGCAGAGGAGGAGACTCCAGAGTTAAAACCAAGCTTTGATTGGAAAGGAACTCAAGTGGCTGGGCAAACAAATGCAGGGTGACAAAGATATATGTATATAGTCAGCCCTCCATGTCTGTGGATTCTGCATTTGTGGACTCAATCAGTTGTGGATTGAAAATATTTAAGAAAAAAAATTGCATCTGTGTTGAATAGATACAGACTTTTTATGGTCATTATTACATAAACAATACACTATTACAACTATTTACATAGCATTTACATTGTATTAAGTATTATAACTAATCTAGACATGATTTGAAATATATGAGAGGATGTACATAGGTTAAATGCAAATAATTATGCCATTTTATATCAGGGACTTGAGCATCTGTGAGTTTTTGTATCCAAGGGAGGTCCTGAAACCAATCCCCTGGGGATACTGAAGAATGAATGACATATATACACACACATTTGTTTATGTTTATATTTAGATTTTATATATATCATAAAATCTGTACATATACATGAATAACCATATGCATAGGTATGTACAGAAATGAGTTGCTTAAGTATAGGGATATGTTCTGAGAAATGTGTCATTAGGTGATTTCCTCATTGTGTGACCATTGCAAAGTGTGCTTACACAAACCTAGATGGCATATCCTAATACACACAGGCTATATGATATAATCTATTGCTCCTAGGCTAAAAACCTGTACAGCATGTTACTGTCCTGAATACTGCAGGCAATTGAAACACAATGGTAAGTATCTATATATCTAAACATACCTAAACAAAGAAAAAATAGAGTAAAAATATTATATAATATAAAAGATAAAAATGGTACACCTATATAAGGCACTTACGATGAATGAAACTTGTAGGACTGGAAGTTGCTCTGGGTGAATCAGTGAGTGAGTGGTGAATGCATGTCAAGGACTAGGACATTTCTGTACACCACTGTAGACTTTATAAATACTGTACACTTAGGATACACTCAATTTATAGAAACTTTCTCTTTCTTCAATACTAAGTTAACCTTAGCTTATTGTAACTGTTTTACTTTATAAACTTTTAAATTTTTTTACACTTTTTGACTCTTTTGTAATAACTAACTTAAATTACAAACACATTGTAGAGTTGTACAAAAATATTTCTTTATGTTTTATAGGCTTTTTTTCTTTTTCTTTTTTTTTTTACTTTTTTAAAAGTGTTTGTTAATAACTAAGAGATACACATTACCCTAGGCCTACACAGAGTTAGAATCATAAATATAATTGTCTTTCACTTCCTCCTTTAAATATCCCTGATTTCTTTATCTTACTAGTTTCTTTTTTATTTTTTTAATTTTGGGAAGATTGAGACCATTTTTTTCCTTTTCTTCAGAGGCAATAACACACATGGAGTTTTCATCTCCTGTGATAAAGATGCATTCTTCTGGAATACTTCCTGAAGACCCTGCCTGAGGCTGTTTTACAGTTAAGAACTTTTATAAGTGGAAGTATACTCTAAAATAAGTGTAAAAATTATAGTATAGTAATAACATAGTCATTTATTTTTATTATCAATTATTGTGTGCTCTATATAATTGATTGTGCTATACATTTATATGACTGGCAATGTAATATGTTTGTATACAGCAGCATCACCACAAACACATGAGTAATATGCTGTCCTGTGACATTATAACAGCTACGAGGTCACTAGGTGATAGGAATATTTCAACTCCATTATAATCTTATGTGACCACCATCCCATATATGGTCCAATGTTGACCAACACATCATTATGCAGTACATGACTGTATTGAGATCTAGGTACGTATACCTTACATGTATATAATCTGGTAGCAATGACAATGAATTAAAAGTTATTGAGGAGGGTAGACACCTAATAGTGCTATTGCTGGATTGAATGATATTTCTATTTTTAGCTCTTTGAATTACCTCTACATTCTTTTCCACAGAGGTTGCACTAATTTGCAGTCCCATCAGCAGTGTAAGAGTGTTCCTGTCTCTCCACATCCTCGCCAGAATTTGTCGTTTTGGGATTTTTTGATAGAGGCCAATCTCACTGGGGTTAAGTGATATCTCATTGTGGTTTTGATTTGCATTTCTCTAATGATTAGAGATGTTGAGCATTTTTTATATGTTTTTTGGCCATTATTCTGTCTTCTTTTGAAAAGTTTCTATTCATTTCCTTTGCCCATTTATTGATGGAGTTGTTTGATTTTTTCTTGTTGACTTTTTTGAGTTCTAGATTGATTCTTGTTATCAGCCCTTTATCAGATGTGTAGAGAGCAAATATTTTCTCCCATTCTGTTGGTTGTCTATTCACTCTAATGATAGTTTCCTTGGCTTTGCAAAAGCTTTTTAATTTGATCAGATCCCATTTATTTATTTTTGTTTCTGCAGTGATAATAAAGATATCTGCACCCGAATGTTTATGGCAGCACAATTCACTATTGCAAGGATGTGGAAAGAAC